>JAXGGA010002369.1:0-124218 GCA_038373865.1 Uloborus plumipes | reverse complement strand
GGGGGGATTTTTTAAAACTAATTTATTTATTTATTTTAAATTACTTTTAATTCATTTTTTTAAATAAATTATTTACTGATTTTTTTTTAATTTAAATTATTTCTTTGTTATTTATTTATTTATTTATTTTGTGTGTGTGCGTGTGTGTGCTTGGAATGTCTGGAAGGTAAAAAATGGATTATATTCTGCGCATAATTAGTACTTTTAAAAAAATAATAGTTAAATTTAAAAAAATAAATAAATAATATTTAAAAAAAAAATAATATTTAAAAAAATGAATAAATATAATTTAAAAAATAAATAAATAACATTCAAAAAATAAACAAAATAAAAAGAGGGGTAAAAATAAAAATAAAAAGCGCAAGAGGGTTGTGAAAAATGGGGGGGGGGGGTTTGCGCCATTGAGCTTGGGGGGATGGGCACCCCTGGGGCCAGTATACCCCCTTCCATCTTTCAGACAGAAATAGCTCATCATACAGATTGCAGTTCAGAATCACAGGCATATTTTTCGTATTAAAAATTCAAATATGTTATAACTATATTTTAGTGAAGTGTTGTGGCATTCTTAGTATTTTAATGTAATTTTGAAAGTTTATATCACATCTGCTGGATGCGGAATTCTTCTTTTATCATCAGAGATGACTTTCATTAATTACTGGGTTGAAAACCTGAAATAATCAAGGTTCATTAAAAAATTAATTCATTTCAGTAGCAAAATATTCCTTAACATTAAAATTTTACTACTTAATCATCATTAGCTATTCGTGAAAAAAGTCCATTCATTTTACCTGTTGGAAACATTTTTTGTAAAACTTTATTAAATATCTTATTGACTTAATAAAGAAAGGAAAAATATATTCCCCAATATATTTTCCTTCCAACTCGAAAATCTATCCTAGCTTTCTTTTTATTACTATTATTATTGTCCTTTTATTTATTATTATAAGTATTTCTTTTTTTATTCAATTGGCGGTCTTACTATGCATTATTTCAAAAATTTGTAAAGGAATTTTTAAATGTCAGATTACGACAGAGTACAGCGGCTTGACTACTTGATGCCATTAAATATTTTAATGATTGATATTGCATTTATCCTAATATGTGTAATTAAAAACTTACAAAATATAAAGTCATGAGAAATTCTCAATGTAGAGTCAGACATACCAAGCAATTACGACTTGGCGATTTATCTATCTAATCTAGCCCGCAGCCGTGGGCCAGATTTTGGATGCTTAAAGGCCACTTTTGGCCTGCGGGCTATAGTTTTTAGACCTCTGGTTTATGTGTTCAAACCTCCATTTCTGTGCTCTGAAGGAGGTGTTCAAAAAAAAAAAAAAAAAATATTTCAAGCATTTTAAACGATTCTGCAATATTCCGCGATTTTTCAGCTATGTTAATCCTTGACATTATGTCGATGCAAGCGCAGATCCAGAGGGGGTTATGAGGGTCAAGACCCCCCCCCCCCTTTAAGCGACAAAAGATAGCATAAAACTGCATTTTTAAGGTCTAATATTACGAAAAAATTGCCAAACACCCCCAATTTTTCTGAAATATTGCCCTTTGACCCCCACTTCCGAAAATGACCCCCTCCTTAACCACAAGCTGGATCCGCCCTTGTATCGATGTTACATATTTTTCAAAATAATGTAACAAAACCATGAACTTTGATGCCATGGCCCTGATTATTTTTGGTATTTCATATTTTTGTTCAAAATTTCGGAAGTTAAGTCATTGCGTTATTTCCTTATTTAAAATTAAAAATATTTTTATCATCATTACATTTTCTCAAAAATTAACTTTCAAATTCAAATTGTTTTTATGCCGGCCACCTCATCTATTGGTCAGAGAAGTCTGACCCGGATGGAGTGGTCCAGGGTTCGAATTCCGGCTTGGGCATGGATGTACTTTCTCTCTCTTTTCCTTGTGTGAATGCGCTGTAGTGCTGTTAAAGGCTGCCTACCCTATGAACAGGTCCCTATGACATGCGTGTACTGTGGAAGTCTCACTTTCACACCAAATCATGGTACAGTTGGAAAAGTGAAGCAGTGCACCCGAAATTTGCTTTGAAAAAAAAAAAAAAAGACAATAGCCTAGCTGGCACAAGACAACAACAACAAATTGTTTTCATCTTGAAAGCCTTGAACCGATCTTTCCGCATGAGCTGTCATTATTGTTTGGTCGGTTAGATGAAAGAAGCGGTTGTTCCTTGTAAGATTATATCGCTTATCCGCCCCTGGCAGGGGTGCTTTTTTCTTTCAGTTAGTATTTCAAAACTGACGATTTAATCTGGCTCCTGGGAGCTGAGTTGTCATGGATGTAACTTAGTTGCTCCCCATAAATAATGTCACTTTTTGAGGAGGAGAGGGGGTTCGTGAAATTTTGACCGTTCAAGACAAGGTTGAGGGAAGTGTAGCAAAAAGTGTGACACACGACTCATTTTTTGTTCAAATACGTTAATGAAAAATAGTGTGTCATATGATAAAGAAGGGGGGAAGGGTAAGGTGAAGAATAACTTTGTAACAAAAGGGGGGGGGGTGTCTAAAATCTTGGAAAAAAAGTGTTACATCCCTAGGTGCCGGTAAGTCGATGCAAATTGGTGCATTGCACCCCCTTTAATAAAAAAATCCTTTTTTGATTTTTTAGTAAAAACATTTTTCTGTTTTTTTTCTTCTAATTTTTGATAGTAAAAAGATTTTTCTTTGCTAATTTTTTGTGTAAAAATAAATTTTTACTTCTGGTGCTCCCCCCTTGGTTTTGATCGTGGTTTCTTTTAATAGAAGACAAGATTTATCTTGGTGAAAAAAATTTAAAACCAATAGCTTGAATTAAAATTAGCCCCTTTTTAATTGCCAATTATAGAGGCTATTACAATTCATTTTTAATTGATGCTCTTAACTTGTCACTGGCTGCTCCGTAAAATGCTCTATCAATGCGTATTACATCTCCATCATTTGTAATTTTTTCCATTCATTAAAAATTTTGTTTCAGGCAACGAATTCAATCAGTTTTAGTATGCTATACTTAGTGCATCATATCTTGTTGCATCACTAATGTTTTCTCCAGTAGAAATAAGATATATATATAAATATATTTTTTTTTTCTTAATGGGGGATGTTTCACATAAGTAGTAATTTCAGAATGTTTTTTCCAGCCCTTCCGACAGGTTTCACCTTATATCCCAGAGTGTCCTGCTTTGTGAAATATTTTTTATGCACACACAAGTTAAACGTGACGCGAAATTTGAATTTTTGTTTTGTTTTTAGCAATTGAAATAAGAAGTTCAACTTTCCTGCCCTGAGCAAAAAATTTATATCTTCTTCCCTTACGCTTAAAAAAAAAATGCTCCAACTCTGAAATTTCTCCGAATGCGCGAAATACGTCCGATACCTTATTTTCTCCTCCAACTCTTTTTGTTTGCACAAGAACTGCAAATGGAGGGTGGAGAAGGAAAAAAAAGGAGGGGTGGACTTTAGTTTCCAAAAGTTGGGAAAGATCAACATCACGTCGACGTCGTCATCAAACTTATTACTCCTTGCAGTCGAAAAAGTATCGCACCGATAACTATACTATTGTTCACTTTTTGCCCAAACGCTTCCATTTTTATTTGAAGACAGAAAACTAAAAGAAAAAAAAAACATGAGTTTTGGGACTGGCCAACAGAAGCTAAGCTTTTATTGGATAACATAAGCTTATTGTATTGAAGGTATAATTGAATCAACAAATCGACTTAAGATTCCCTTTATAAAGGTAAGTTTATCAATTCAACACTGTTAACTTAAACATTACAAGCTTATGTTATTCAATAAAAGCATAGCTTCTATCAACCAGTCCTGAAATCACCATGTGTGTGTTTTGTTTTGTTTTTTTCAATATGAGTTTGAATTCCAAAGGGCAAAATTCAATTTTTTTTTCTTTCATGTCTTCTGTACTGAAAAATACATTTTACTCAAAAATAAAACCAAAGTTCTTACTGAAAACATGCAAGACTCCATGTCTAGTCTAACAGATATTTTTATCCGTTAGGAAAAAACAAACCTATTAGCATACATTATGTTTAATAAACAAACATTTTTTTGCTGCTTGTTGCACAAATTATGTAATATTTTTATTTGTTATCAACTAACTTAATAAAATGCCTTTTTTTTCATCCAGATGTCACTTTAATTGTAAAATCCCTCGATGTCTGAACAATGTGTTAACCCCGAAACCGTTATATCTAACACTGTAATGATGTTAAGTAGTAAGTTACCACCGCTAAAGTCAGGGCTAAGACAGAACTACACGTAATACACCGTCAGCTGGGCGCTGCTTTGCAGACTTCAGTTTCGTTCATATTAGAACTCATCAGTCTGGAATAGGCAGTAGCCGAGCGAGAGGAAGAAATCATTTTACAGAAGCGAAGTGCGCCAAACAAACTGGTAGCTAAAAATTAGCACACCAGCGAGAAACCGCAGCAATGGTACGGTTCAACTTGTAAATTTAAAGAAAAGCTTGGGTATTAGGCAGTAAATTAGCACCCTAAGCCTGTACTAAGGCAGAAGTACCAGATCGATGAGTTCTAATAAGAGCAAAATTGCAGTCTCTGAACGGCATAACCGAGCTGACGGTCTATTACATGTAGTTTTGCCTTAGCCCTAGCTTAAGGGAGGTAACTTACTGATTAATGCCCAAACTATGAGTTCAATTAACGAGTTGAAACTTCTCTTCACACACTCCGGGGTCCCCCGTACCTACCACAACTCGTGGTTTAATCGGGATAGGGCCCTGAAGAGCGCTCTGTTCGTTTTGAACCAGAACAAGGGTCGAGCAAACCCTTGGCCCAGCACCCCCCAGAGGTATCGTTTCACTTGGAGGACTTTGTGACCACGACATTTTTAACGTCAACCAGCCACCATTAATGAAGACGGTGGATCTTCGAAACGAGTTAAACCGTACCACTGCTGCGATCTCTCTCTGGTGCACTAATTGTACAGTTTGTTTGTCACTCTTTGCTTCTATAAGATGATTTATGTCTCCAACTCCGTTACTGCTATTTCCAGGCTGATAAGTTTTTATAAGAAAGAAACTGCAGTCTCTCTGGATCTCGAGCTGGCGGTGCATTACGTGTATTGTAATGATGTGTTCAATAGAAGGTCTATCAAAAATTTTCTCTTTATTCTCTCCTTGGTTTTGAAGTTGATGCTTGATACGAGAGCAACAGCAACGGTTTTCCACATTTACTATGAGGGACTGTCCATAAAGGACTGTCCATCCGCCCCCGCAAATTTTAATCCATTTCCACCTTTGTAACAGTATCATACTTAAACTTAGCTGCTGTCCATAAATAATGTAACAGTTTGTGACAAGGAGGATTGAGGAGTAACAAAAAGTGTGACATCAAGCATTTTTATTGGAATAACATGTTAATAAAAAAAATGGTGTGATATGTGACAAAGGGGTGGAGGAGGGTTAATGTGAAAGGGAAGGGTGTCAAAAATATTGAAAAAAAAGTGTGACATCATCTAAGAGCTCACCTTGCCTCTTCCCCTCCCTCTGTCAAACTGCATTATATAAACATGTTATTTTTAAAATATGTTGGATGTCACTATCAGCAAAAATATGTACTGATTCACCTCGTGTTTAACCCTTCTCCTCTTAATCATAAATTGTCACAATTTCACGAACCACCCCCTTCAAAGTGCGGCGTTATGTGTGAATAACTCCCTACTCTTACCCAACTTTTCGTAATAATTTGGGTTTTCGAGTGTCTAAGTTTTATTTTGATTGCGTGCTCCAAAATGGCGGTTGCATCAAACTTGTTTCTGCAAAGCTTTGGAAGAGTCTCAATAAACAAAACTGCTACCTCCTTGACTGCTTCAGAACTGTCTTAAATGCTCGTTTTACTGCCACAGATTCTTTCTTGGGAAACATTCCTATTTTGACATGGTCCCACGTTTTCTCCATTAATCTCTGCCGCGGCTATACGCGTGGTTTCATTTTGCTTTATTTTAGAAAAGTTTTGGGGGAACTTTTCAGTTAAAGAAAAACATGGTGATGATCTGACAGCCAATGAGTTGCTTTGTGATGCGTGACATCCTCTAAGAAAACTGCAGACTGGTTAGTAGTGGCGTAAAATTGTTATGTCAATATCAATTTTGTAGCAATTTTTGCATTTTTTATGATTATTACAATTATTTTGTTTTGATGGTGTTTAAAGAACTTCTAATTAAGTTTAAGCACTAATTATAAATATATTTCACTTATTTATTTATTTTGTATTATTTATCTTAGTTAACTGAAGTTTTTGCAAATTATCTTCTGTTTGTAGTTGTGTTATCCTCATAAGTGAACTATTGCATTGAAAAGCATCTCCTCTTGGAATGCCGAAGGCGGCTTATATAGTTAGTTGCCTTAGCGGCTAGCATATATATATTAAAATCCAACATGACAATGAAGGGCTATGGCGCTCACGTGAACTAGTAAGTAAGCGACTCTTGTTCAAAGGAAGTCATGGATCTACTGTCTGATATTTTATCGTGCAACCTTCCTCGACTTTGCGCACGCGCCAGGTCTTTTCCGATTTTCTCAAAATAGGGGGAAAATGCAAAGTAACATTCAACAAGGAAGTGATAGGCGAACAAAAAACTGAAAGCATCAGGAAGTGCGCCTCCAACCTATCACCCCTTTTTGAAATGGAACCGTTCATTGCTGCCAGGCGCGGAGTTCAATTACGGACAGCATGAGATGATGATGATGATGGTGGTGGTGGTGATGATGATTATAGTGGTGGTGGCCGCGGTAATGATGATGATTGTGATTACACAGATAACTTACTTCTAATCAAACAAGATAGGGAGAAAAAAGTTTTGCTGCTTTTAAGAAGGACTAAACGTGGTTTTGTGACTACAATACATGAAGAATTGGAAAGTGGTCGCATAAGGCACCATGCAGTGGACCACACGACGACGTATTTGACGCGTTTATCGTATACTTCAATAATCTATTTAAACTTTGATCGCAATTCCTCTACCAGTCGCGCCTTACCGCTCAGTTAATCGTGTAATTAAATAAACGATTAAAATAGGTTCCTAAATATCTCGCTCAAATTAATTGATTGAAAATTGTTCCTAAAGCTTTGGAATTACTGTTCAACCTTGAAAACAACGCCAAGCACCATTGGACTCTTCTATTTAAAAAAAAGGCAGGGGTGCCCACAGGGAGGGATTATGGCGCAAGTTGCGCCATCAAAATTTTTGGGGGGGATTTTTTAAAACTAATTTAATTATTTATTTAAATTGTTTTTTAATTTATTTTTTTAATTTAAATTATTTCTTTATTATTATTTATTTATTTATTCATTTTTTTATTTATTTTGTGTGCGTGTGTGCGAGCTTAAAATGCCTGGAAGGGAAAAAAAGCGAATCTATTCTGCGCATAGTTCGAGCCGTAAAACAATCAATAGTATATTTAAAAAAAATAATAGTTATAATTTGAAAAAAAAAATAATATTTAAAAAATAAATAAATAGTATTTAAAAAAATAAATAAAAGAAAAAAGAGGAATAAAAATAAAAATAAAAAGCACAAGAGGGTTGTGAAAAATTTTTGGGGGGTTAATTTGCGCCATTGAGCTTGGGGGGGGGATGGGCACCCCTGAAAAAAGGTGACAGCCTGATTAAGAAAATGCTTCATGGTAGGATTTCTGCTTAGTCCGATACTATTTTTCTCTTAGAACTAATAAGAATGGGGAATAAATTAGAAAAAAAAAACATCAAACTTTCACGTCAAAAAAACGAATTCAACGAAAAACAAAGCAAAACGAAGAAAAATCCCCTCACACTAATTACCTCTCATGTCATTATAAACCCTTTTTCATAAAAATCAGTAGACACTTGAGGCATGCGCAAATTTGACGAAGGTCGCCGGATAAAATATCAAACAGTATAGTTCGTTCTAAAAAAACTGATGTAAAAGATATTTTTGAATTTGTTTATTCATTCATTCATTTCTCCCTTTGTGTGTGTGTGAGAGTGTGTGAGTAAAAAAAGACTAATTACTTTTTCCCTTAAGTGAGCGGATACCTTCCCCAACACAACAAGATTGTTTAGAAGTAACTGCCTCCTCAGTAGAAAATTCTGGTTGTGTCACTGAACGCATACCAAAACAAAATCCTGATAATTTTCAAAATTTAAAAATCGTAATGATCTAACGGAAAGGGTCAAACCTCTCGCGTTACCAATCAAAATAATCTACACTAACGGGATAAAAGCTTCAAATCAGCTCAAGCTGATAAACGGATATCGTATTCCGGGATAAATCTTAAGATATTTTTGCACTGATAAAATTGTTTTGTTGCCATCAGGTTTCCAATATTAAGGCTTGAGTAACTGAAGCAAAGTTGAGAATGTCTGTGATTAACCCGTAGGGGTAAATGCGAAATTGTTTGGAAACAAACAGGTGAGACGCACAACGCAGGTTTTTATGAATTAGGGGTTGTCCATAAATGATGTCACTTTTTAAAAAATATGTTTGACCCCCCCCCCCTTGTCATAAGGTGTCACATTTCACCATCCCCCATCGTCACATGTCACGTTATAAACATTCTTATTAACAGGGGTGCCCACAGGGGGGGGGCTTTTTTAAACTAACTTATTTATTTATTTAAATTATTTAGTAATTTATTTTTTTTAATTTAAATTATTTACGGATTTTTTAA
This sequence comes from Uloborus plumipes, assembly GCA_038373865.1. Classification (NCBI taxonomy): domain Eukaryota; kingdom Metazoa; phylum Arthropoda; class Arachnida; order Araneae; family Uloboridae; genus Uloborus; species Uloborus plumipes. Next base: position 115,524 of record JAXGGA010002369.1, on the reverse strand, counting down.
TGAAAATTATTCATTATCAATTTTTTTTAATTTTGATAATTTTATTTTTTTTTTCTTTATTATTCATTTATTTTTTGTGTGTGTACGTGTGTGTGTGTGTGTGTTTGAACTGTCTTGAAGGGAAAAAAAGCGATTCTATTTTGCGCATAATTTAAACTTTAAAAAAAATAATAATATATAAAAAAAAATAGTTATAATTAAAAAAAATAAATTAAATTTAAAAGAGGGGTAGAAACAAAAAGCACAAGAAGGTTGTGAAAAGTTTTGGGGAATTTGTGTCACTGAGCTTGGGGGGGGGGGGGCACCCCTGATTAATGCATGATAAAAAATGCGCTATGTCGCACTTCGTGTGACCCCTTTCCTCTCTGTTTCTGTTATATGTTAATAAAGGAGTTTAATCTCTCGAAGTAATGGCACCCCCACTTCATAGTAATTAATTATAATAAGACTGACATGACAACTACAACTACAACACGGTCGGTATGACAGAGAAGCATGAAAATGGGATTTTTTTCCACCGTAAACCTTTTCCCGTCAAACCAAAAACTTTCGATTTCCCAGTCGTCCACCTTTAATTTAAAATCGCACTGAGAAGTATTTTTAGCACTCTTGGGTACATTTTATGTCCGGTGTAATTAAAATAAATAGTACTGGTTGGAACAGTTGCATTTTTCTTTGTTTTTGCTTTTTTATTTTTGAGATTGTTGATAGATTAACATAATTAAATTGAATTATTAAGTACTTGTAAGTTTATGCAGTTATTTTTCGTAGGTTTGAAAAGACATTTTTAATTAATCTCATCCGTTGCGAAGGAAAGGACGAGGTGGAAGGTTCTTTATGTCTGGACCCTTCTCTTGAAACTCAAAATTAAATTCCTATGATGAAAGTTTAAGTTATTCCCTTCTGTTTGATAGATGTTTTTTTATCATCTAATTAATTTTATGTATGTCTATGTAAAATTAAAATCAAGTTATGACTTCTTTGACATTTCCAATTTGCTGAACTGACTACTTTTAAGATGGACATAACCTTGGGGAATGTTTTGTTATGTCATTGCATCTTATTCATTAATTAAAAACGTCAACTTAATTATTACTGTCCTTATTTGCATTAATTACTTACATTTTCAATTTTCTTCATGGCTTTAATATACAATTGAATGACAACGATTTAACCTATACTGTTAAAAATTTTCCTGAAATTTTACGGTAAAAGTTACTGGCATCCATGTTGCCAGTAACTTTCACCGTAAAATCTTTTTTTACTGTAAAATTTTACGGAATAGAAAACGAGAATTAAAAAGCACGAGATACGAACGACAGGATCGAACCCGGGACTCAATTTTTTTACACTGCTTTTCTATCCACGATACCATATGAGACAATTCAGGAGAGCGGAAATAGGGTGTCATGTGCATCTCACAGTAAGTTACGTGGTGATCAATTGGCGCTGCAATCGTAATTTTTTTATCGGTACATTTCACTGTAAAAAAATTCTGTACGGTAAACGCTACATTTTACAGTAACATTTACCGTAAAAGCTTCCTGAATGTTTAACAGTGTAGCTCAGCAACTTAGAAGAATGAACATTCTACGATGCCTATAATAATTTGCTTTACATATCAATAATAATAGCAAATTTATTACCGCTGCTTGATTACATACTCAAATGCGCTTTTATACTCATAATCTACAATTCCATTTATAAATACTGCCGTGCTAAGCACAAAAGTGGTATTTGCAGTCAAGCTCAAACTGAGGTAAAACTCTTTAAAGTTTTGCGCCACCATGTATTTGATTCAGATGAAACTTTTTCAGAATTTTTTAAAAAATATTTCCCGTTCTCAAATGACCATATAATTTTGTATTTAGGCAAAATACGTCACAAAGAGCCACCTGGTGGCGATAACTCAATATTGTTAAAAAGTGCAGATACGACTTATGTGCTCAGCACGGCAGAATAAAATATGTTCATGTCATTTCAATAGAGACAAATACATTTTTCTCTCTAACTCTCGATGTCATAAATGGCTTCTTAAAAATATTTAAGGTTTATATATATATTTTTTTTAATCCTAACTATTTGATAAAGGTCTAGTACTTTTCGAACTATGAATAAATTGGCTCCAAATGACATGAGATCAATTCAGCGTATCTTTACTGAAAATGAATTTCGAAACTTACCACGAAACTTAATTTTTATTACGCTCATTGAAAATAATTGAATGAAAAAAGTTCATCGTTAGCAACTATTCAGTCCCCATCTAAGTGTCTTCGTTTACTTTCATTTTGTTTCCATCAATCGCTTGTATTTTATAAAGGAGGGCCCATATCCCTCCTTCTAAGTTAACGAGTTTCAATTATGAGAGATAAATTTTAAAAAATATTAATAAATTTGAGATGTTGAAGAGTAAGATTTCTGAAAGTTTACGTCTTTTTGCTTTGACGTGGAACGACCGAAAGAGAGAATTGCTTGTGTTGTCATTACAACAATGAATGAACATTGGTAAACTGGACTTTCCAGGTCCCGCCGGTTTCAAAAGCTTTTAACGAATAGAGGGAAATAAAGAATAAATAAATAGATAAGGGGCATTTTTCATAGACAGGCAAAGAGCTGCTTTTACAAAAAATATTTTTTTCCCGCAATTTCTGATTAAATGACAGCATTATTCAACTACGAACAGAAATTTAAAAAAAAAACAACAGTTAAATGAGTACAGGGTGGCAAGAAATAACTTGGATATACATGCTAGATAAAAACTTTAATGCTGCTAAAAAATATTTTGACCAAACTTTAAAATAAGAATGAATACAGTATTTCGTCTAATATATTTAAACATTTTCAAGGCGGCTTCCTTTAGCTGTAATGCACAGCCCTTAAAAGTGTCACAAAACTTTCGGCTATCGGCCGCTCTACTCACTCACTGATATTTTATCCCATTCCCTACATAAGGGATTCTGTAGGGATGCCAAAGTTTTATGAGGTTTAGCTCACACTCTTGTCTCCAAGATGGATCAAACAGACAAATAATTTTGCATCCCTATAAAGAATTCCTCATGTAAGGAATGGGATAAAATATTAGAGGGAGTAAGTGAGTAGAGAGAGTGGATCATAGCCGAAAATTTTGTGACACGTTTAAAGAGCTCTGCATTATGGCTAAAGGTAGCTGCTTTGAAAATGTTTAAATATATTGGACGAAATGTTGTATTCATCCCTATTTTGAAGTTTGGTTGAAATATTTTTATTAGCATTAAAATTACAAAGTAGCATGTGTGTACACAAGTTATTTCTTGTAGCCCTGTAATATGAAGATTACAATTGTTTTCTTAGAGAACATTCTTTTATTTTTCCTATCACTAAAATCCACTAAACGCCTGATAAACTCTTCTGAAATTGATCTAAAACCTCTGTCTCCACCGAACAGCAGTTTCGCACTTCGCTTTGAGGAAAAAAGACTTCCATCCAAAGCAAAACTTACTACAATGTTTTAAGGTGTCACAACATTTCTTACCACACTTCAGATACCAAAATGGCTCCGATAACAGACCGACCAGACCTGAATACTAATTAAACCAAAACTGCACAAACAGTTAAAAGCTAACGCGTAATGGTAATGAAAAACACCCATTTACGAGATAACCGATGTTTACATTTCTACCATCTCATTTTTATTCTTTACTAGCCAAGGTCGGTATGTGGCCAGGTAGGTGCTCATAAACGGATGGAGTCGAAACAGCCGTTACGACTAAAAAATTTGCACCGGATACAAATAAATATTCGTTATTTTTTTTTTTTTTGCCTTTTAATGTTATGTATCCCATTAGAATAATTTCACCTTATATTTGCATTTTGTTTTGAAAGGAAAGAATTGCAGTGGAAATCTTTTGTGATCCCCAAGGATTTTGAAGACATAAACATGGAAAACGATTGCTAGTAATGAAATAAAGATGATTGTTACTCCTTTTTCTTTCTTAAGAGATGCAATTATTGATATTTAGTTCATAATCCATAAGAGCAAGGTGTATGACGCTGCAATGAAAGTACTTAAGATTTCATTGTCATATATCTTTTACAAGAAAATTGCATCGGTAACCATCTCTTCAGGCTTAATTTTATATGCTAACTTCTTTTACGCAATTACCACTCACAAAAATAATGCTTAAGATTTACTAAAATAGAAGAAAAAATGACTGAAATATCAATTATTTGGATCAAAAAGTGCAACAATTAAATATATTTTTCTTTAGTCACACTTTAACGGTGCCGGCCCAAGCCGAGGCAATAGCCTTATTAGGCAGCGATTTCGGGGTGGAATGGGGGGGGGGGACAATTTACCTTATTTCAGGTTTTTAGATTCATTGAAAATTGATAAAAAATAAAAGGAAGATAGATATGAGAGGCAGCTTGTTGATTTATCCTGGTTTATAGAAAAATCGAAGATCTGGCACTGCTTTATTAAGAATGTTAGTTGGATAAATTAAGAAACGAAAAAGCCAGCAATATATATGTAAATGGGAAAAATCTACGAGAAAAAGTTGATACTTTTTCAGCAATAGAAAAAAAAGTCTCTATACACACACAACTTAAATTTCGTATTTAGCTGCAATCTTAAGCTTATAAGTACAGCAAAGGCCCGATTAAGACAAGTAGCGAAACTACTGTAGTAGCTACATTTTTTAGTAGTTTGTAGTGTAGCGCACTACTTTTAAAAAAAAGTAGAGTAGTGAGTAGCGCGATACAAAAAAATAGTAGTTTGTAGCGATTTCTGGAAACTACTTTTAAATTAAAAAAATAAATAAATAAATGAAAAAAATTAAAAAAAGAGAACGAAGGAAAAAAACAAGGTTTAATTGACTCTGACTGGTGCAAATCTTGCACGAGTACAGCAGCGGACGCAATGAGAAATAAGAACCATAAAAATATGAGCTGATCTTAGATACATCATTTTGACGAAATACATTCTATCTGTTTGATGTCATTGGTTTATTTGGCATCATAATTTTTATATTCCTTCAAATAATTTTCATGTTCCTAAATATTCCCTGGCAAGAAATTAAAAAAAAAAATTGAAGGTTGAATTCTTTCAATCTTTCAACTTTTGAATCCTTTCTTGTGGCGAATATTCGTAAAAATTGTAAAAAAAATCTAAAAAGGACAAATTTTAGCAAAAAAAAAAGGAACAAAAAGGAAAAGTAACAAATAAATTCAAAGACAATTCCTAGTTCTATTCCATATTCAAATGAGTTAATTTATTAATGTAAACCACTTTTCGAATTTTTTCGGTCAATCCTCAAACGGTGTATGCTTTTTATTTATTTATTTTTTAAAAAGTAGCGAAGTAGCGACTACAATTCAAAAGTAGTTAGTAGTCGCTACATTTAAAATAAAGTTAGTTGTAGTTGTAGTTAACTACATTTATAACAAAGTAGTTGTAGTTGTAGTTCGCTACAAAAGAAATGTAGTTTTTCTAACCACTGATTAAGATATCACGGAGCCCTAGGCCAAATACTTTTTTGGGGCCCCCGTACTGAGGCCTTACAATTTTAGGCATAGAATAAAACAAATTTAGTCATTGACTACTGCAATTTTAGCCATTTGGGGGCCCTTAAGTTGTGAGGGCCCTAGGCCGCGCCGTCTTTGGCCTATTCAGTAATTAGGCCCTGAGTACAGCAATTCTTTTTAAAGAAAAATACTGAGCAATTTTCCGTCTTGAAACATTTTTCGAGGCAGCCACTGCAGACGGCACACATATAGAACTCGTGTTTCACAGTTATGTTCAATTTAGTTGAAGGTGCAACTCAACCATTTGCAGTTGAGTCCACGAAAATACTTAAGCTGTCAAACTGCTCTCTCACCGAGATCTTTTGAACAAAAAAAGTTTGTTTGATTTGGACTGTTCACTCAAAAGTTATTAGTGATTACACTGATATAAATCAGTATTTGCTTAATAAACGCTCTGCATAATAACTCCATATTTTCTTACACACACATTTCACATTTTCTCCAAATATTCTTGATAATTGTTAGATTTTTAAAACTCAAATTTTAGTCTGAAAAAAATTGGTAAACTTAACGAAGTGTTTTCAACCAAAGAGAACCAGCGGAAAGAAAAACATTTTTTCCTTCTCAAATTTTTACCACGTGGTTGAAGCTGCAGCTGCAGTTTTCAACACTTATTACAACTCAAAGGGAAAGGAAAATTTATTTAAAGCAAACGAAGTGTTTTAGTCATTTTCAAATCTAGAGTTATTTTAATTATTTTTCTGTAATAGCAAGTTGCCCGTCTCTTCGTTTTGCTTAGTGGGTGAATGCTCTTAATATTAAATGCCATTTCAGCTACCCGAAGCAATTATTCGACCCGAAAGCAAGTATTCGAAGGTTTTTTTTTTATTTTATTTATTTTTTTAATGCAGGTGTTTACATTTAAACAAAGATTGATGAAAGTTCATTACCACGGAGGGAGGGATATGCCCTGATCGATTTCAGAAAAACGATGAGAACAAAGCAAAAGACAGGTTCTCAAAAGGAGCCAATGTCCTCAGCTGAATAATTGAAAATTTATAGAAAATGGAGGAGTGACCGAGCAACAGGAAAAATGGTGCCCAAGTATGAAAAGAAATTTTTAATTTTGGATCATTCCATATCAAATCAACCAATAATTAAAAAAAAAAAAAAAAAGAAAAAGAAAACTCTCAGCATGAACATCTCACATTTTTATGAAACATTCAGAGATTATACTCTTTGGCATCTTAAGCTTACAAATAATTTTTAAAATAGTCTATTATTTTAAGTGATGAGGAATAAATTTTTAAATCCGCTTCCATGATGCAAAATGTTTACTTCAGATACAAAGTGTGAAAATAGTCTTCACTAAATTTTTGAAGCGTATTTCTTATTTTCAATACCTGAAATACACTCGTAGACGCGTAAAAAATATATCTGATCAGAGAACTGCTGACATTTTTACTTTGCGCTGAAATACTCCTTGACATTTTTAGAGGGGGGGGGGGAATTCATTTTAAAAGAGTAAAACATAAGGAAACAACGAAGGCCACAAAAGTGACCGTTTCCATTAAAATATAACTTTCTAAGAATAAAAAGAAAGATCTCAGGGAAAGAAAAGATGCGTACTGTACTAGTATTTTCATTTCTGACATTTAAATTGCTTGATATTTTGTGTTTGGTGAAAATACCAAAATTTCGAAATGTACTGTTTAAAAAATTAAAATTGTTGCTTACGTGATACGCAATTTTTACTTCAAATACAAAGCATGAAAATACTCCTGACTAAAATTTTTGATGCGTATTTTCGATTTTCAATGCATGACATAATATACTTGTATAGACGTTAAAAATCTATCTGTCTCTGATCATAGGATGACAGTAAATTACTCCTTTAGGAAATACTAAATGTTTGAGAGTAGTTGTAAATTCCTAGTTGGAACAGCTGATTCAAGAAAGTTCTCAAGCTGGAACGGCACAAACAAAACTTTTTTTCCTCTTTCGCCTCTGAAGACCTTTTCTATCACAATCACACACTGGTGAGTCACCATCAGGTGAATGATTATAAATTTATCGCTTCAGAGGTAAGATCTACGCTTTTACAACTCTGAGCGGGAAAACTATCATCTGCTAGAGCTCCCTTAAAGTAAATATTTGCAGACAAATATTTCTTACACATTTGTCTTGGCGATACGTTTCTTGAAAAATAGGGAATGTACGAATTAAAACCTAATTTCTAAGGAGGGGGGGGGTGGCTATTGTCTAAATACCTCTTACCTGGAAACCATACGTAAGTGTAAAATTGAAAAATATTCAGCCAAGTAGCAGTTAAAAGAGCACAGTAGGTTATGATTTCGATGCGCAAATAATTTTGCCCCCCCCCCCTCCCCGAAATCGAAATATGAGATCTTAAAGTTAGGCGATGTTTTTGAAAAAGTCGCCGAATTTAGCTAGAAATAGACTGTCGCTGTTGCTTCGTCAACATTAAAAGATTTCGACATCCCGATCACTGTTTCCAGAACCTTAAAGCTTTAGTTAAATTTGACAACCGTTTTAAAATTTCGTCTGATTTAAAGACCTTATATTTCGATAAAGGGGGGACAAGGAAAATGGTTTATGCGCAGAAAACATGTTTCATCATGTACTTTCAAGTGTGTTTCTTTTTTCTTTTTTTTTTTTTCATTATAACACTACTCATGCGGTTCTCTTCTCAATTATATTCACCAATACAAATAATAATAATAATAACACTAAAATAAAAGTTAAAAAAAAAAAAAACAAATATAATAATAATCAGAATCGGCGCTAGTAGTTTTGCTGCTCCAAGTGATGTTTTTTTTTTTTTTTTTTTTTACAAATACTGCCTCTTCCTCTTGTTAAAAAACATAAATTATATTTAAAAAAAATCGAATATTGCGTAATACTGTAATTAAAGCAAAAAAAAAAAAAAGAACAAGAAGAGGAAAACAAACTTTGAATGGCTTTTTAACACCAAAATAATGTATCTTGTGGCAATGTAGGTGTAGCCCGAAGTGTTTTTGATGCCTGTATAAACGTTTTTTGTGCATTGAAAACTCTCAATAATAAATAACCTCAGAAGTATTTAGTCAAGATTATTTTCGTGCTTTCTACTTGAAATTAAATTCAGCATCGTAGAAAGTAAAAGATAAGAATAAATAAATAATAATAACAATGATACATAAAAATATTTCATTCGAATCTTTACTTTGTTAATTACAAAATGTCAAACATTCTAAACATTAAATTTCATAATAGTGACACTACTTGGTTTCAATTTAATATTATTTTGTTGAAAAACTTTGGCTTAACTGAATTATTATTGTTGTTATTTTATATTTAAGATATTTTGAAGATGATATTTACCTTGCCACAGTTCCATCAATAGGCTAATAGACCATATTGATGTGACAGACAGATGGTTCAAATATCTCAAGACAAATTAATAACTCATTTCTTCAACATAGAGTTTGAAGAGAAGATGCAGTTATTAAATTGACTGATAAAATTGAAGTATGTGTATTGTGTACTATGTTCGTACAAGAAAATAAGTGAAAGGCTTGCTGCTCAGTTGATGTAACATAAACAGTCCCGTCATTTCAAGCTTTTCCAGGGGGGGGGAGGGTGCAAACACAATGCAATTTCATCGGAAAAGAACAAAAACCAAGCCCACTTATATGCAAATACATTGATTTCTCAAAACCAGGGGGGAGGCAATTGACCCAACCCCCTAACCCCCCTAAATGACTGGCCTGCACACAAATTCAATTAAAGTGAGAATATACATTGAAAGAGTGTCAAAAAAAAAAAAAATGCATTAAACCCAAGTAGCACACTTCGTTTTTTAAAGGCTGTAAAATGGTTATTAACGTTGTAACAACCGATTAAAAACGTTTATAAAACGTTTTTTGTGCTACCTGGGAAACTGAATGCAAGTTTTATAATTTGAGTTTCGGTTTGTAAAACTGTTTCGTTGCGGGATGGTTTTAATATTGCTTTGTTAATTTATTTTAAAATATATTCCTTTGATACTGCACACGTTGCGGTTGCATATTCACGATGATTTGTTGTAGCAGAAATTATTTTCAGCTTATCGTGTACTAAGCAAGAAATTCGAGGGATGGGGGACTTTTTCTAACTCTCTCTTGGTATCTTGCGTAAGTGTTTCCATACGACATCACCTTCAATGTATAAAAAACCAGGCCTTTTGCCAAAATACCGACCTCCAAAACCCCTTCTTTAAGTTAACATCCGAGGAAAATAGTATTTGAGCTTTAAAGATCTTTTCCCGCATCAACTTCGGAGAAGAGTGCGATGCTCATTTGAAGGCTCCGTGCGTTGAGCTGTTAGATTTGGGGCCTTAACCTTGCTTCACTCCACTCGATTTACTCCACTTTAGTGGCGCACTCGGGATTTTTTCCTAGGAGGGGCTAAAAAATGTTAAGGATCTCTTATTCCTAAAGGCAATTTAATTTTGTATCATTAAAGTTTTACTACTCTCAATGACGCAGCAGCTAAAGGGGCCATTTGCCTACTATACCCATCTCAGGGACGGATATAAGAGAGGGGCGATGGAGGCGATCGCCCCTCCCTTGAGAAGGCGCGGATCCAGAGAGGACCCCTTAACCGATCAAATATAGCAAAAAATTGCATTTTCGTTACTTATATTATGAAAAAAATGCCAACCCTCTCCCCCCCCCTTTCCGAAAATGACTCCCTCCTTAACCATAAGCTGGATCCGCCCTTGGCCTGGAGGGACTACGGCGTGAAAGCGCGCGGCTCCAAGCCACTGGGCTTCAAAGTTCTACCAGTTTTATCATAAGTATATATCGCCGTTCCGGAAGAACAATGACGTAACTGAAAACATTTGTCAAATGCAAATACGTCACTGTTCTTCCGGCACAGCGATATGATGATTTTATAAAATTTCAGGGAAGAATTAAATTGTGCTTTTTTCCCATTCTCAATGCTTTCTCTCTTTTTCTGTCTGTCGAACTACGAAATCAGATTAAATTTGTAAATCATAAAAACACCCAGCAACTTAATTATTCTGAAAAAAAAAGACAAATCATTGAATGAAAAAAGCTCTTAATTGTTCATAGTAAAATTGCTTACATTTTTATTGTTTATTCCTTTTCGAAAAAAATTGTGTAATACAATGAAACTGGTATTTATTCGTTCCTTTCTTGAAAAAAATTGCAATACCGGTATGCATACAGGTATCACGTTCAAAAATACCGAATATATAAATTGTATTTTCGGTTCGATATTGCACAATCACGCGCTGATTCATCCGGAGTGAAGTGAATCGCTCTCAGTGAAGTGAGATAGGGCCCCTGGGAGCCGGATGATGCGTTATGAAACTCTTTCTTCCTCGGAGGCAAGAAAGGAAAAGGGACAAAGGAATTGATGTTTGCGTTTCGCCTGAGGGCATAACGGCCTTTTAGAGCTAGGTGGTCTCATTTTAAACTAGTTTTCCTAACATATAAGCATTTTTTTTTATTTATTTATTTTAATGAAAGCAAGAAGGTTCTGGTGTGAGGCAATCTGAAGAGAAAGTGATTTTTTTTTCCCTTTTTTGAGGAGATATTTAAATGGCTATATATGATTGCAATTTATTTTAAAGGGCTCTATGAAATTGCGGCGTGAGTGAAAATTGCGGTGTTTTCATTTGAAGCGTGAAATTTTTTTAAGAAATATGACTTTCGTAGAAATTAGCTTTCAGATTTTCGTTTACTACGCACAAAATAAAAGTCATGCACATTGCATTTATTTTATTTTGTTGGAGCATTTATTCAGTTCCTTAATGGGTTTCTACGCTTCGGAGTTATTACGTGTTGTTATTGCAATACATTATAAAATCGAGAAGATAGGCAGTTTTGCCAAAAGCCGGCGAAAGAGTCAGCAAAACTAATATTCAAATGTAAGAGTATTCAATTGAGACTTTCAGTGCACTCTCTATTATTATGAATGCATTATTTATTTTTTGGAGAATTAAAGAAAAAAGAGCAGAGAAACCCGATGTCAAAATGTTTGAATACTTCTTTCACACACATTTCACAGGAGTGTGTTTCGGAAGTTGATTAATACAAAAATTACGAGAACTTTTCATATTTAGAAATTTAGGTTTGAAAATATATAAGAACCTCTATTTACCATATGTAGTTTTAAATTTTATTTCGGGGGAAGCCCTCGTAAACACGGCTTTGAATGTCTATGAATACATTACTTCGAGAATACAAAATAAAAAGTAAGAACAAGAGCAGAACTAATCTAAATGTGTTAAATTTAGTGAGAGTACAAAATAAGAACCAAAAATCAGGAGTGAAAACTTTTTAAACTGTTACTATAATTATTATTATTAAAAATTCATTCGTATATGGTCTACAGGGAGCTCACGAGAGGTCACTGTGACCTCCTAAACATTTCCTTCTTGTATAAATTCTCCTTACTATTCGGCAAATTTGGCAGAAGTATCGCAGTTTTTCGATTTTTAAAGAAAAATTTATGACAATGCTAAACTCATATTTTGTCATTCGGTCAAATTCGGAGTTCCATTCGGCAAACTCAAGGTACCCCCCCCCCCTCCTCCTGCCCATTAATTTTAGTTCGTAGCGCTTATGATGGTGGTCTGTTATTGTTGTGAGTACTGTGCGTCCTTTTTTTTTTTTGCTATCCTTTTCACACATTTAACTAAACTCAGTAATTGAAATTAGCATTGTTCTACGTTGTTTCATACGGCTCAAAATGCTTCTTATTATTCCTCCCCTATTCTTCCCTTATTGTTATCTTGCCTATCACCCCTATTTTGGTAATGTCAGAGAAGACCTGACGCATGCGTAAATACACCGAAGGCTTCACCTAAGAAAAGCAGACAGTATATTATTTGACTGTTAAAAATAAACTCTGATCTCAAAATGTCAAATACATTTTCTCGTAAAACTTCTACCTTACCAATTCAAACAATAAACTTTTTTTACCCTTCTTTTTTCAAATGGTTACTCATAACACCTTGATAAAGATATAATGCGTCAGTTTGTTTGCAAATTAGGAAGTTTGAGCTTGTAAACAAAGATACAATCTCGACTTAAATTTAGCAACAGTGATATGCCTGAATATCTTCTAGAAATTCATAACTCTTAAAGGATTCAAAGCAAAAGATAAGAGTTATGCTAGTGAGATAAGACATTCATTTCAGTACATTCATTGTTTGTCTGGAGTATTTGCCTGAAGCTTTGAATTTATAACCAAATTCTGTCAATCACACATACCTGTCACAGTTCCAAGAATGAAGCATTTCGTATTATGAAGCTGTATTTGTGATTCTGGTACGAAGTGAGGGCTTTTTTTCTGAACAAAGCGCCTTATTTATAAATTTGGACCTTTCAGAATATTTTAAATGGATTGGGGGCAATCCAATTACGAGCCAACCTCCAATTACGAGCGGGCTAGAAATCTATCATATTTTTAATTTAGGAAAATATTTATGCGTACAGGGTGGGTCACAGGCCCCTCATTTAGGGGGGCCAGGGTCAGTTGCTCTCCCCCCCATCTTTGGGAAATCAATAAATTTGTGTGTAAGTGGGCGTGGTTTTACTGTTTTGGGGGAAATTTAGATTGTTTATACTCTTGGCCCCCAACCTTCAAAATTTGAAATAACGGGCCTGGTGGGTAAAAAGGAATTGAGAGCATTTCATGCTTGGAATTAAAAGAAAGAACGAAAAGGGGGGGAGGTGCACACATTATTTATTTATTTTTATTGGAAAGACAGCATAGAACATTTTGTATGACACCATTTTTTTTTGTAAATAACTTTCAAATGAGCCGGTTCATGCAGAGGGGCCCTGAACTTAAATTTTTTCAGAGGCGGAAATTTTTAGTTTACTTAATGTAACTTACGACTTTAGCCGAATGATAAAATACGATCATGCATACATTTAGTAAGAAAATACACTAGAAATATAAGAATAAGGAAAAAAGTTGTAATATTGCAACAATGTCTCCGAATTTTCAGAATCTTCAGACAAAATTTTTTTGTATAAGGTCTTTTTTAGAGATCACAGGGACCTCCCATTGAGGCAAACTTGAGTCATGGTAAGCAGGGCGCTTCGATGGGAGGTTGCGGGAGGTCACTGTGACCGTCCAAAAATGTCCTTGTTCGGAAAATTTTGCCTGACTATTCGGCAAATATGGAGACATAATTGCAGTTTTGAAATGCCTGAATAAAACCTTTTATTAGATGTACGTATGTGCGCATACCCGCATTTTATCATTCGGAAAAAATTAGAATTCCCATCGGCTTCCATCAGAGAAGTTTAAGACTTAATCTTCAGCTTTAGCGCCCCTTCCTTCCGAACAGGCCCGTCATTTCAAGTTTTTCCAGGGTGAGGGGGGGGGGAAGCAAAGGTTGAAAACACAATGCAATTTCATTGGAGAAAAACAAAAAACACGCCCACTTATGTGCAAATACATTGATTTCTCAAAGCCAGCCCCCTCCCCCCCCCCTGAATGACGAGCCTGCTTCAGAACTAGATTCGAAATAACAAAAAGATTAAAAACCTAAAGTAGTTTTGAACTTGCTGAACACTTGAGCTTATCAAGGAAAGAACTACAGAAATCTTCTAAGAACTGTTCATTCTCCGAAAAAATAAATGAATAAATAAATAAAAAACATTGGTCAGATTAATTTTACTTTGTATTAAATTCATAAGAGTAAAAGTGAAGAAGAAGAGTAAAACTGAAATCAATTAAAGTCAAAACATTTAAATTAAAAAAAAAAGTTTATATCTGACAGCTTATTTTTCGCAATCAAGGATTGCATCCTGTGTTTGATTAATTTTTATTTATTTACTTATTTTAATTTTCTCTGATCTATAATTGATTACTATAACTAATTGTTCCTGCGAGTTCATCTTTTAAGATTTTTTCTGTCAAACTTAATATCATAATGAAACAGCTCCCACAAACCATAACATTTCAACAGTTGTTAAATGCTATAATCTTCAAAATATAAATTATCCATGCAGTGGGAAATGTCCATAGTTCATCCTTCCTCCCCCGATTTCAAAACAGGAACCATAATTCAAAATTGTCTGAATTATTTAATGAGTTTTAAAAATTGGAAAACGGAAAGTTATTTGTCTAGAGTTCGGCATAATAGTGGCATTGGTAAGGCCTAGGCTCCCTTAATTACAGTTGCTATCGGGCACCACCTGTTGCCGACATAGACAGGATTCTGTAATTACAGTTTCTCTAAAAGTGCAAAGCTCTCTGTAGTTTTTTTCATTTACTTCAAAAAAGAAAAAACCCGTTATGAAAATCTACAATTTCTCGTTCCTTTTTCTGCACCTGCATATAAAATAGGAAACGCAAATTATTATTCATTTCGTATGAAAAGAAATAAATAAAAGAGGCGAGAGTAGTCTGGACGGTGTTAGCTGTACCTTGATTGTTTAGGTTAGGGAATGCCGCTGTGAAAAGGGAAAATCTTATGCATCAATTTTGTTTGTTTACTTTATACCTATCTTTCGGCTTTATATTAGTTTCTGCGGTTTTCGCAGTCTGCAATCACGATTCCCGTGGGAGAAAGGCAAAACTCAATTTCCTTTTAGTTTTTTTTTCCAGTTTTGAGGAATGTTCGAAATAAATTAAAAAAGGGCATTGCATTATTAAATCGCAAGGGATTATTTGAAATTTAATACGTTGCGAAAAATTCATTTTCAATTTTGATTTATTTTTCGAGTGTCAATGAACATTTACTCTTAGTGTTGTGCAATGCAGCAATATTCGAAATAAATTAAAAAAGGGCATTGCATTATTAAATCGCAAGGGGTTATTTGAAGTTCAAAGACGTTGCAAGATTTTTTTTTTTTTTCAATTTTGATTCATTTTTCGAATGTCAATGACCATTTTCTCTTAGTGTTGCGCAACACAGGACAGGGCTCCTAGTGGCTTCGCTGTCCCACGAATAAGAGGCATTAGTTTACTGCTAAGCACACTTTCGTGTCGTGTAATACTTGTAACGATTGGAAAAGAATCTTAGTCTTGATATATGGAGGAAAAATTCAGAAACAGGGGTGCCCCGAACTTAAAATTTTTTGAGAGGGCGAAAATTATCAGTTTACCGAATGAAACTCTAAATTTGGCAGAATGATAAATACAATTATACACATCTACTAAAAATGGAAATCATCATTTAAAAACTGCAGTATTGCAAAAATGTCCCAAAATTTGCCGAATCGTCAGACGAAATTTGCCGAATAAGAAATTTTTGGGGAGATCACAGCGACCTCCTATCAGGGCGACCCCACTCGAAAAGTTAGGGGGAAGGGAATAAACTAGGTAGGATCTCAGGGACAGTAGTTATAAGGGAATAACTTTTCTCTACCTTACCCCACCTCTTAGCATCTAGCTTTTGGCTGCTGTACTGTATGAAGAATTGAAGGGCTTGGAAGATGAAGGCGTTAAGCAGAAAACAGAAATTGCGAGTAATTAAAGATTAAGTTTTTATTGTTGCCGTTGTTTCAGTTGCTTTGTTTTCTGATTTTGTCGTTAGTGTGCGTATGAAATCGGTCTAATGATATCTACTTTTCGATGTACCAAGTTTTATTTGCTTACATGCATCCATTGCTTACCATTGTCCAGAGTGATCGTTTTTCCAAATGTAACTTAGCCCCTTCATCCTCCAAGCCCTTCAATTCCAAAATGAGACTATTCAGCCAATTCGGCGTGACCGTTTCGGCGCGAAGCACTATTTCGGCACTGCCTTTTCGCGGCGCAAAACCGATTTCGATGCAGCTCATTCGAAAATCTATTTAGTTTGGTGAGGCAGTTTAGACTATTTAGTTTGATTCAGTTCAGGAAATTATGTTCAGTTTTATATGGATTGAAAAATATTGTTTTAAAGTTATGTATTTATAATGATTTATTGATAATGATAGAACGACTTCCAGTAAAGCACCAGCGTGACAAAGACAAATAAATGTTTTTTAATGAAAGTTCATTTCTAGTAGGTCAGACTGAAGTTAGGGTTCAGTTTCTTCTTTTAAACCTCGGAGAGAAGAGGGGGGATGAGTATACATTTCTCAGTGTTCAAGTTCAACTGAGAAGTTTTTCTCAGCAATGACGAATTGTGTGTAGGTGCATCGGAAAAAATCTTTTTTTGATATCAAATTTCCAATAGTGCACAGTTCTACAGATGTAGTGAAACCATCTTAAGTACTGAAAAAATTAATTGAATCAATAGAAAATATTAGGGAAAAAATGTTTCATTCATTACCACTCTGAATATTTTAAAAAATGATAATTTTTTTTATTTTTATTCTATTACTATTATTTCTTTTTCAGGCTTAAAATTACAGTTCGTATTTTTTTGCCACCTTCTGGACGAGTTAGCGTTGAAACAAAGACCTGGTTTTGATCACTCATAAAAGTCAAAACTGCCAAGAAACTTCAAGGTTAAAAAAGAAATAACTACTATCTCGTTCGCAATTATATCTCCAAGCGAATTAGCTAAAGCGAAAGTCATATATCAAAATGTCTCTGAACTAGCTCCCATCGCATCCCCCTTTGAGAAAGACGGCAAGGCTGGAAGACAACATCTCAGAATTCTAAGCAGCAGCACGATTAGAGGCCCTTTTGGGGTGTGCTGAGGCCTCTCTCGAATAAGCAAGACTCAAATATGACTGTTTTTATCGCTGGAAGTGACCTTCAAATTGTCCTTAGCTGGGATGTGTGAGGCGTTGAAGGTTTGAGAAATTCAGTCCATAGGAAGATAAGAGAAACTTAATGTGACTTTTCAAAAATTATTAGTATAGATTCATAGAATTCGAGTCACTATTATTTCTTTTTCAGGCTCTATTATTTCTTTTTCATATATTACCTGTCAACATCTTGGAAGGTAATCTGGAGAAATATCCCTGCGTTGAGCAAAAAGAAATCCTTATTTTATGTTATAACTGAGAGGGAAACAATGTGGAGAGCACGTTACTAATCTGATGTGCCTCTGCCTTTTCAAAAATTATTAGTATGGATTCACAAAATTCGAGTCATGCTTTCATACATTACATCTTACCTGTGCTTGCCTTGGATAGTAATCCCAACATTGGATGGAAAAATAACTGAGAGGGAAAAAATAATGTGCATATCCATTACTAATCTATTAGAGTGTGAGTGTGGATATTAGAATTAAATTAATTTTAAACGGCAATAGTTACTATTTTATTTAAAGGACTGAGAAATTATTTTAATGAACTTATTGGTTAGGGCAAAATACTTGCTTATTGTTACAAAATTCTTAAAAACGGATCGAAATATCATGTACAATAAAATTTAATTCCACCACTCAGGAAAATTAGCTGATCCGGCAAATGGAATCAAAACAATGCAATCTCTTGATTTTTGTGTTCATGCACGATTTTCCACATCAGGGCTGACGAGAGGCCATATCAGCCCAGTCGGAAACTAGGGACACGGCGATCAAATTGACAAGGGGCCATATTGACAAGGGGAGAAAAAGCTCTGGTTCTCCTCAGCCCTGTTCTGCATTACTCATATTTGTGTATTATTCCGTATTTAGTAATGATCAATAGAAGGGCCTCCGGTTCAGATTGCGCCTTGGGCCTGGCAAAATCAAAATCTGCTGTCCTTGCAAAAAGTGGTTTTTTCCCCCCCAAAAGCCATCAGCTTCAACACACATGAGGACTGCGTACTATGTATGCGCTTTGCCTCCTGACAAACACATGACAGATTTGCGGCACAGAGAGGATGAAATAAACTAAATGGGCAGGGCGGGATTCGAAACCGCGACCACTTGCTTACGAGGAGAGTACTCTACCTCTAAGCCCACGTTGCCCCCTTGCAAAAAGTGCTGTCTTTACTTTTTGGGCTCTGCTAGAAATGTGTTCAAATCATTCAAGTCACCATAAAAAAGATGAAATTGTGTGTTAGAGCTCAGTGCCTCCTGTACGGTTTAAAATGTTTTATATTTCTTTAATAATGGGGAGGAGGGGCTTTCGGGAACATGGCTCTCACCTTTTTTTTTATTCAACGCGGTTTTTCGGTTAACCTTGCCCCTAGAATAATGCATAGGAAAGATTTACATCATAATAAGGAATTGCATCTAATGCACTGGTGAGAGTTCAACCCTCTATGGCACTCAGGCAGCTATCAGAGCAATCACTTGCTGCCGCTCGGCCACTGAAGCTTCCTGGCTCTCATCTTCTCAGCAGGGGGCCACGTGGGCCTAGAGGTAGAGTACTCTCCTCGTGAGCAAGTGGTCGCAGGTTCCAATCCCGCCTTGCCCATGGATGTTATTTCATCCCCTCTGTGCCGTAAATATGTCCTGTGTTTGTCAGGAGGCAAAGCGCATAGTACGTAGTCCTCATGTATGTTGAAGCTGATGGCTTCTGAAAAAAAAAATCTTCTCAGCACAAATGGGCCAAATGAATTGAAATGAAATCGAAAGCCGTCCTCTTCTGTGATTGGCAGTCGCGTAAGTGACGATGAAATTTCTGCTGAACTGGCAGATTCTCAAATCATATATAAACGCTGACTTGAGATGGATTAAATGCATTTGTTTGATAGTTCATTGTTTCTGGTTTTCAGCTTTGGTCGAGCAATTCTATTCTGGAGAGAAATATGGCTACAGCACAAAATTGGTGGTCTTCATTGGATTATAGTAAATTGCTTTATGATCAGGCCTTTGGCATGATTATCTTGGACAAAGACCTTCATAAATGCGTGGCGTACAACGGTTACGCAGTACAACCCCGAACCCGTGCGAATGTAGAAAACTCTGGTTTGTCTGAGGTTATAGATGACAAAGAGCAATTCAAAGTTACGTTGGATGTTCGCCATTTTACTGTTGATGAAATAAGTATTCGAAGGAATGGTAACATTATAGAAGTCAAAGGTCGTCATCCAGAAAAAACCGACGCTTATGGTGTCGTTAAGCGCGAATTTACCAGAAGATATTTACTGCCAGCTAGAGTGGCATCTGGAAGTGTGAAATCCAATCTTAGCAATGGAATCCTAACTATTCAAGGGCGGAAAGAAAATGTCGAGTCTGTACCAATCAGTATTGATGTCGTAAGTGAGGTAAAAATCGAAGTAACTGAGAAGCAGGACGTTGATGAAGCAATGGACGATAAATCTACCGCTGCTACTTCTTAAATATTGTTACATGTTGGACTTTCTCGCATGTGTTTTTCGCATTTTCAGGTAACTTTTACATTGAATGTCGGAAAATTTTTTGGATGTGCTATTAAGAGCTCTGTTGAACAGAATGTTACCTACATGTTGAATGTTTTTCACGTTGTTTACTTTGATAATTTATTCTTAAAACTAGTATAGTAATTAAATGTTAATTGCATTGTGAAAAATCGTTTGCCTGATTTTTAAAAATATGTTGTCCAGAACCTGGGTTTATTTTTTGAGATGAAATTTAAAATTCTTGTTACATTTTTAGGTTTTTATAGCAAGTTGCCTTCCCTTGCAAAAAAAAAAATGAATTCAAGCATTTGTATTAAAATCGCGAATTTTATAATATGCGAACGGTACCTAAGTCTGCAGTACAAAATTTCAACCCCCCTTCCCCTTGATAAACTCTTGTTAAATTATAAATTGGCAGTTGACGTTTTTGTTAATATTAAAACTTTAAAGTTTTAAAAATCTTATGTAGCGTAACGTAAATTTTTTGAAAAATTTATTTCTATAAATCGGTGCACTAGTTCTGCTTTTGTGAACATTTTTTGTTTAAATTTAAAACAGTCCAATTAAAATGTTTAGTGTCATTTTTATCATTACTGATGCTTAGAAATTACTTCCATTTAACGAAATACAAAGGTGCACTAAGTATAAAATACAGGCTATTGCGGTTCTGCCGAGTCACTACCTTGACACTGTTTACCTCTTTTTTAAGTAATAGAGAAGGGTAATTGTCAGACTTCATTTCGCAAGACTGAAAAAAACTATTCAAGTCGGAGCCAATAGGTTCAATAAGTTTATGAATTCTTTATTTAGAAAGAAGTAAACATTTTCAAGGGAGTAGCTCAACTTATCAGAGCCACATATTGTAAGATTAGGGTTCAAAACGGCACATTTTAAGCTCCTAGTTTGAATTCGAAAGTATTAGTAGTAAAACTATTACAGTTGAAAACTCTTAATACTATCGACAGTTAATCAGTTTTTGTTGAAAACGCGTTAGTAAGCTTACGAACAGTGACTTAATTTTTTTCAGCAAAAAGAGATTTAGTTTCATTTCACATTACGACTGCTCCGGGCAAGCTGCTTTGCAGCTCCTATAGACTAGAAATTGACCCTCCGACTGATCTGTTTTTTACGAAGTTATCTCAAAGCACGCACATTATTTGGATAAAAACTAATGTAACAAATTTTACGAATTAAAAGCTACGTTTCGTGAAATCTCAAAACACTTAGAATTCATTCTTTGCGTAAAGTTTTTTTTTTTAGAGCAAGATTATTGTTTGGAATGGGAGATGGGGCTTGTCAAACGCTTGTCTGACCATTTAAATTGGTGGCTCCCAACGTCCCTTCTCTGCCAATTAAACGACCCCATATGTATTATACATAGGAATTTAATGAGAATTTGTTGAACCAAAACTTAAAATACTTCTATTAAAAAAATAAGCTCAATGAAAATGATTTTATTTTCTTATGCAATTGTTCTAGAATCATGCTATTTTAAAATTAGAAATCATGTACCATCATAAGAAATGTCCCATTTGAGGACGTCTATGGGAAGCAAGTACTGAATATGAACTATTCATCAGGTAGTTGGAAAATTGTAGAACTTCCTTAGATTTAGTTTAAAGGGCGCTGCTTTTAATCCTGTATAGTTTTTCTTAAATAGCATCATTTTTACGTTAGCATCTTATCAATTCGCTGAAGTTTGCATCAGTGTAAGTTGCACTGAACGGAATAAAAAAAAAAAATTTCGGTTTGAAGCAAATTTTCAACGACCTGAATAATAGCCAAAAATGTATCCTTCAACCGAAGGTCCGTTAGAACAAACATCTCATGGAGATCGTATCATTACGCAATTTCTTTCTCGTAAGACAAATAGTGCTTACGGGTTTTGTAAGGTTACACGTAGGTTTAGGTCGGGCTGTGTTTTCAAGGTAACAATACCTGCATGATAGTTCAATGCCAAATCTGGATCAAGTAATCGAAATTGATAAGTCTGTCTAAACTGTAGATGTCAAATGTTTAAAAATCGTTTAAATCTTGGAGATTATATTTGTTATGAAAGAATATTTTCTAAATCATTGGGTACAATACAAAGTATAAGTGCTGCGAAGAAGATGGGGCATCAAATTTTTTTCATAAAAAGTGAATTATGAACACTTTGATGGGAAAACTAGTCATGAAATTTTGAATTCGAATGAGGTTTTTTTTTCCGATTTATAAGAATTTCCTTCATAACTCTAAACTAGATTTCAGAGTAAAAAGGAATTAGTTCCCCGACAGGAATTATTAGTTTTAGATTAAAATAACTATTCGTCTGAGAAGGGAAGCGGATCAACATTTTTTGACTAATACTGTAATTTTTAAAGTAATAAAATTGAGTTCAGGTTCTATTAAAATTCAAAGTATAATTAGCAAATTAAGTATTTTGTTTATTTTATTGCCTTTTATTTTATGCATTTTTTTACTCATGTATACCGATTCGACAGTCCTTTTAATACGTTATCCCGCTTCCGACATAATTTTCTGCTGGTCCATGAAAATTATTATACAAGTAATGTTGAAATATATTCCAGATTTTACGTTACTTAAAAAAACCGATTAATACATTTTTATACAATCAGATGAATATTTCAAATGGTGTTTTTCTTTCTTCTATTTTTCACGATATTTTTTGAATTTTAACAAGGGCGAAAATATGCTTGACAAAATTTTTGAAGCGTATTTCCTATTTTTAGTGCATGAAATAAGTCTCAAGATTTAAAATGGTCTTTTAAGAACTTTTTTTTGGTAGTTTGTCTTTTGGATGACCTTAATTGAACCAACGAGTCTCCCCTTCCGAATGAAAAAAATCCTGTAGTTTGTTCAAGGGTAAAGTTTGACTTACCCTTGAAAAGATCAAAAAGTAACAAATCTTCGTTTTCATTTCGAACAAAAAGGAGTATAACCCTGATTAAACCAGTTGCATTTTTTTTTTTCTCGAAACAGCAATTGACCAAAATCTCCAAATTTAGTTCACTAGTTTTAGATTAAAGTACTCCAATATATGAGGTGGTGATACATTAGTCTTTGGGAAATTAGAGCTATCAACATTTCGGTTTTCGTTCAAAAGGGCGCATATCCAAAATTAAAAATGCTATATCTTTGAATTTTTACACCAAAATTTCTTACTCTGGGACGTAATTTGTTATGCCTTTGGGCTCAACTTAGCACCCCGAAAATACAATAGAACTCTTTCTGTTAGCCTTATTCGTTTTTTCCAAGTTCTGTACATATTTAGAATATGGATATGTTCCCTTTTGATAAATTAGTCCTCAAGCACACACAAATACTTTTTAGAGCTTTCTCTCTCATTTAGATGACACTTCAGTAAAAAAAAAATGTGTGGCATTTGCTCATCCTATCGTATCAATTCAAAATATCGCCCTCAGCATGCCAAGTAAGTTTTCCCTGGGACAAAGCCGCAAGCCAAGAAGCGGGGAAAGAATGCTAAACTAGAGGCATTTCTCCGTTTCACTGTTTATATTGAACCTCTCACGAAAATTAATCACTTCAATTATCTTACACGCATATTACGCAAAACTTCAAGCTGTACTTACAAGGAGATGGTATGAACTTGAGTCTCGAATTTTTTTTTTCAAACATGGTTCTAATGTATACAACGCTGTCGCTAAATCCAAAAGTGGGGGTCTAATTTTTCTCAGCTTTTCCATTTTTGAGGTATACACGATTGAATTATAGCATAGATTGGTTGGTACATTTCAATGAATGGCTTTAGTCTCGGTAGTTAGCTATGCAAAAATTGAGTTTTTCCGATAATCAGTCTCTCAAGTAGCGAATTAGTTTTCAATTCATATATAAAATGCGGTGTCCATTAATGAAGTTGTCCCGTGCGTGAAAAATTTCAGCATCTTATCCAATCCTACGATATTCACGCCATAAAAATATATCGTAATATGCGAATTTTCAATTATGTATATCTTGAAAACATTAAATTTGAGGAAAATTTGACCCCCAGTATCACTCAGCGCTCTCAACAAAATATAACAATGTTTCAAGTTCTTTTTCGGACAAAAAAGTCCGAACTGTTCCCTTATTAGAAAAAAGCAACTTCTTTAATATCCGTCAAACAATTTAAGCAATTACGGCTGGCACATACCCCCCTTCCCCCTTGTTGATGGTCAAAATGCCACTATATTTCAAAAAATAAGGAACAAACAGTAAAATTAGCATGGAGAAAGCAAAAAAGTTTCATCTACCACCAGTATGACGCTTGCTTTTGGCAACAACTACTTCTACCGACCCTTAGCTAGTCCCATGAATCAATTAAATCTTTTTGGGGCTAATAATGGTTTAAAATTATGTCTGTATAATGTTTTTTAACTGTACGACATTTTGTTACGTTTCATGGCGTTACATTAGCTTTTATTTTACAATAGCAATAAGATTTTTTAATTTCCGCAACATATCGTTTCGAAAGGACAATTATGTTATTTAATTTTTAGCACGGTGCCTTAGTTTTGAGCTCCAATATTTTCTTGAATTTTGGATGCAAAATTTCCAAATATTTTTATGTTGGTATTATTTTTCTCAGTGGAGATTATTTCTTTAAATATATTTGAGGACAGAAGGGACCGTATAACAAGTTGCATTTCGTATTTTTTTTGGTTAACTTTCTTTTTTGCTTCAAACTTTGAATAGCTGAACTGTTATTTAGACAAATTGAAAGTACGTATTTAGGCCCGGTTGCAAAAATAAGTCTTACAGGTTTTACGAGGCACGCTGTATATACATATTTTATGCAGCCTTTAGCGTTTAGAAGAATTGAAAGGATACGATTGCCCACTTTTTTTGCAGTCTTCAACTGAAAATTTAAACATCTTAAATATTACGTAACAAAAAGTGTTCTGGAAGCATTTAAACAAATATTTCAAACGTTCTAGCAATTTTTCTGAGCACATAAAAATAACCTAATCTTAAAGGGATAGGATTTGTTTAATATTTATGAATCTCAGACCTGTTTGCGCAGTATGAAAAGAAAATATACTTATTTACGCTCGTTCGCCGAGTAGAAAATGCAATTTTTAACCATATCACGTCGTTCCAAGAGACTAAGAAAGCGTAGAGTTTTTATATGACCAAAAGAAAAATGTCTCTCTGATAAAGGATAACAAAATTAATATTCTAGACGGCACTTGCACCTGCCCAAATTTTGCACTAACTGCATTTTGCAGTTTATGGCATTGATACTTGTTATCAAAGTATGTTGCAAAACCCTTAAATTTTCTCGTTTGATAGAGATGCCGAAGATAAGTATACAGTCAAGTAATATCAATAAAATCATAAAACGTGTGGATAATAAATATATCTGGAGCACTTAAGAGAACTGTGGGGGGAGGGGGGGGAGAGCACTAATAAGAGTTGAAGTCCATATTTTTAATGAAGGGTGAGTATAAACGTCAAGTTCTATTATTGAAAGTAAAGATTAAAGAAGTCCAGCTATTTCGTTAAAACTGAAAATCAAATATTTTAAGGAACTGAATTGTTTTTTGACAATTTTAAGTTTTCAAAATCAAGGATTGCAGTTTTGAAACATTATTTCGTAGTTTC
This sequence comes from Uloborus plumipes, assembly GCA_038373865.1. Lineage (NCBI taxonomy): Eukaryota > Metazoa > Arthropoda > Arachnida > Araneae > Uloboridae > Uloborus > Uloborus plumipes. Next base: position 90,189 of record JAXGGA010002369.1, on the reverse strand, counting down.
TTGAAAGTTATTTTCTCGCCTATGGAATTCACAATTCATGATCTATATATTATAGTTGTTTCTCCCACTGTAGAATAAACTAACTTTTAGAACTCCACTTTTCTAAAAGTTTATTTTACATAAATTTTTATTACTTTTTTATGGGTTTTTCCCCCACACTTAGTATCATTCAAAAAGAACACTAAAGCTAGGAAAGAATTTAAAAGTTGTACCATAATACGTAAAGTGTTTGCCAAAAAGCTCTTATCACTTGCCATATTAAATGAATTCAATAATTATAAGTTCTTAATTTTTGATAACTATAAGATAATATATGGGTCATTTTCCCCATATGCTTACATTTCAGAATTTTTAAGTAATTTTTTTAACTTGCTATTTTCTTTTAGAATCACTAACAGATGTTTTGTCACATATTTTAGGTGTGTGAAAAAGCAATTGGTCGTACACTTTGATGCATAATTAAGTGCTCAAATACTGTTGTAAAACTTTAAGTTGCAAAGAAAATTGTGGTCCGTTACCATACAAAATCAATATGAAATCTCACTTTTAAACTACATCATAGCTCTTAGAACCAACTTCATTTGAAATTATTTGCGTCCCTGAAGCTTAAAACGATGTTTGTGACCATTTAAGTATTGATCAAAAACTGTATGGTAACGGACTTGATATTTGGTAACGGATTTGACCAGTAACGGACTTGACATTTCAACCAAAAATGTCAAATTATGGCTAGGTTGTCGAATTTAAAAATTGAACAACAATATGCATTTTCTTAGAGTTGTATAATAAACAATATTTCGGGGTAAAAGTTGAGGAAAAGTAAAAATTAATACTAAAATCTTTGGTAACAGACTTGACAAAGAATAAAAATACGCACCTGGAAGAAATCTTGTGCGAAACGCCACAGCAATATTTCTCGACTCAGGAAAACAAAATGGTACGAAATAGTTACGTCAGTAGTTTTTTAAGTTAACTGAATACGTGTTACCATCTTTTGACTGCAATAAATACCTTTTTTATCTAAAATAACACAGGCCAACGATGAAAAAACTTTTTAATGAAAATACCTTATTCTTATGTTGTTTAGGTTGCTGAATCCAAATATGATGCTTAAAAAGTTGTATCACCCACCATTTATTCACATTTTATAGTTACATTCATGAAATAAAGAAACATTTTTAGAATTTAACAGCTTTTTCATAGTTAAGATAACATGAAAAAATAGGTCTAATGAACAAAGATGATGTTGGCAGCACTGCTGAAACACATGCTACAACATGATGGGGGATTACTGTTGGTCACTTCACCGGGAAGTTCAGCAAGCTATTCATCGCAGGAAAAGCTACACAAGAAGCTTCAAGGAAAAAAGGGAAAGAAAATATAAAGCAATTCCAGTTGACAAGTGAACTTTGTATCATCACATAAAATTACTATTCCAAGTATTTTACTGTAAATACAAACCATTTTTACGATTCTACAGTGTTTCATTGATTTCCCTATATACTGTAAATGGGTATTAGACTATATAATAAAATACATTTTGCTTGGAAACTAAGGGTGATACATAAAAACTACAAGCAGATTTGGATTCAGCACATAAAAATCTATCAAGATCAGCTATTAAAATTAAAAAAGTTTTCAAAAAGGTTTTTTTTTGTTGGCCTGTGTAATCTTAGGGTAACGGACTTCACAAGAACTGCCGGACAAAATATATTCATACATTTCTTAATGAAAAAAAAATTACTATTGTCAATATTTATTATGAATATCATATACTAATAGTCAATATATAGAAATAATTTGCTGTATATACTTTTTTATACAATTAAGTATATAAAAAAAATAGTTGAAGTTGCGAAAATTGGAAATGGACAAGCGTTTTTGCCTTGATTCTCATTTTTAAAGATTTATATAAAAATAAATTTCAATAATTTGAGTGATAGAATTTTTTTTTCGGGGGGGGGGGTTTGGCTTGCAGAAAATAATTGTTCGCATTGAATTTAAAATATAAGTTATGCTTCAAAGTCGTCTTTTTAACCTCCGGACAACAAATGTAAGCAAATTTTGAAAATGATCAAAAGGCGTTTTTCTTCCGTTTTATACATACAAAATGTAACAAGAGTATTAAAATATGAGTGAGTCAGTTTAAAATTGAGAAATTGTGGCTTAAAGTGACCTTGAATGTTTGTACTAGTTTTATCTCTTTTACACGTGTTCTTAAAATAACTTCAAATGATTATTTTATCATTTATTTTATCATACAAACATACACACACAATAGATATAGTGCATAATAACAAAAATGCTTTGATCAGCTAAAATACCATATTTATAAATTGATAATAGGGTAGAGTCATATCAGTGAATGAACAGAACCCAGCGATGAATGAACTGTTGGATATTTTTTAAATAAGATTTCAAAAGTTTTGTCTACTTTATTTTTTTATATATTTTTATTTCTTTTTTTAGACGAATGGACAACAGTAACTTCCTTCTATTCAATGCCAGAATTTTAATACCTGGGCTTGTTTCCTGATTAGACGTATTCTTTTATTAGGTTTTGTATCATTAAATTGCCAAAAAGCCACGAAACTAAATCTTAAGAGCAAGAATCTGAGAGAGTGTCACGCCTGTGATTCATGACCCCTCAGATTTTTTCCAAAAAATTACCAAATGTTTATCTTATTGAAAGACCAAATCCAGAATGTTTTGCTCTGAAGTTGAGTTGTTTAGTTTTTATGGATCCCTAAAGTTGAAGACGCGGCATCAAAAATTAAGCGGATTTTCAAGACATGGAAGTTGCTGTGAGCCTAAACTCTTACCAGGAACTGTTTAACTCCAATTTTCTTTTTGTATATATGGAGTATAGAAGGTTGAAACTTTACAAAATGAGTGTTAAGTTTGAGGTAAGTTATTGCCATAAGGCCAGTGAAGGCCCTCAAAATAAGGCATTTTTGACGTTTTTTAGCGTTTTTGAGGTCCAAAAACAGCTTGTACATTTCAGTTGGCACGGCAAAAGTAGTTTCGTTTGAAAGACCAGTGTAAGCACTTTAAAATAATGTATACATAACCGAGGAAAGTTCAACGTGCTTTTAGTTGCGTAAGGCCGAAATATGAAAAATATCATATTTTAGCGATATTCAAACGGTCATAACTTCCTGTGCCAACAACATATTGAAATATTTTTTTTGCCAATGTCATACTCTATTCTTTGTCTTAACAGAACAGTTGAGTCCTTTGAGGCGAAATGTAAAATTTATTTTTACAAAAAATGTATTTTTTTGTGTGTATTTTTTGTAAAAAAAAATTCACATTTCGCCTCAAAGAACTCAACTGTTCTGTTAAGACAAAGAATAGAGTATGACATTGGCAAAGAAAATATTTCAATATGTTGTTGGCAGAGGAAGTTATGACCGTTTGAATATCGGTAAAATATGACATTTTTCATATTTCGGCCTCACGCAACCAAAAGTACGTTAAACTTTCCTCGACTATTTATACATTATTTTAAAGTGCTTACACTGGTCTTTCAAACGATACCACTTTTGCCGTGCCAACTGAAATGTACAAGCTGTTTTTGGACCTCAAAAACGCTAAAAAACGTCAAAAATGCCTTGTTTTGAGGGCCTTCACTGACCTTACGGCAACAACTTACCACAAATTTAACATTCATTTTGTAAAGTTTCAACCTTCTATATTCCACATACAAAAAGAAAATTGGAGTTCAACCGTTTCTGTTAAGAGTTTTGGCTCACAGCAACTTCCATGTCTTGAAAATCCGCTTAATTTTTGATGCCGCACTTTCAACTTTAGGGATCCATAAAAACTAAACAACTCAACTTTAGAGCAAAACATTCTGCATTTGGTCTTTCAATAAGATAATAAACATTTGGTAATTTTTGGGAGAACATCTGAAAGGTCATGAATCACCCCTTAATGCTATGCGTGACAGTTTCTCAGATTCTTGCTCTTAAAACAAATTTCAGTTTTTTTTTAACAGCTACGAACATTAATAAAATTGTTTTTAATATTTTGTGCCAAGTGCTACAGTTTTCAATGGTGGAATACATTTCTGAAAAAAAAAGTTTTTTAATTTCATTTACTCTCTCAGATTACACTTTTATACTTTTAGACTTGGAGAACATTTTTTGAATAAGTTAAAATCAAAATGGACATTATGCACAGCCAAGGTCCGACAATTCCCGGGCACCTTGGCTAAAAAAATTTCCTTGGTAACTAATTCTTTCAAAACAAGAATCTTTGAAAAGTAAGGTTACACTCAATTTTTTTTTTTATTACCTCAGAGAAATATTTTATCTGGTGCCTAAAAATTTTCCCCAGATCCTAAACTTTTACCACTTATGTCAATTTATGTCAGTAGTAGCAAAAAACTTTTGACGAATTAGAAACTGAATTTTCACACTAAGAAGCAAAACTTCATTTGTATTTCATAGAAATACTAAAGAATGCTTTCAGAGAATCAATTACACTTTTTTAAGTTCTGCTCAATGTGTTGATGCTTTTCATCCGTAAAAAGGATTATAACTTCTAAGCTCAAACAAAAAAAGTCACACATTGTTGAACAAAAACTGAAGACGAATGTCATTGCGAAGAGTGACAACCACAAATCAGACACAGTAACCCATAGAAATGTGCACAATTGCGTGCGACAGTGAAAACGTGATACGTATGCAAATTTCTCTTTTTTCAGAGTGTGGGTCACGTTCTGGAGTAGATAAATGATTGAAGGTATTCAGTACACGCAAGCATCTATTATTGGAAGTAAGCATTGAATTTGAAGAAATCAGCTGACAGTTGAAAAACTGTAGATGCTGCTTAGATTTGGTTTAAATAACTTCCCGCGTGAACTTACGGTCAGAAAGCAGGAAGGCAAGCCATAAATGTCTGATGCTCAAACTGAATTTGAAAAATCCAAGTGCACGATCACGATGGTATGGAATGGAGGATAGACGATGAGTCGTATACTGCCGTGCTAAGCACAGAAGTCGTATCTGCACTTTTTAACAAAATTGAGTTATCGCCACCAGGTGGCTCTCTGTGACGTATTTTACCTAAATACAAAGTTATATGGTTATTTGAGAACGGGAAATATGTTTTTTAAAAATTCTGAAAACGTTTCATCTGGATCAAATACATGGTGGCGCAAAACTTTAAAGAGTTTTATCTCAGTTTGAGTTCGACTGCAGATACCACATTTGCTCTTAGCACGGCAGTATACCTTAAAACGTTTATTTGCTCCACGTACTAGAATAGATCATTTAAGGTATTCAGTCCGTGTATAAATCTATTATTGAGGGTAAATACTGAATGTGAAGAAATCAGCGGCCAGTTGAAAAACTGTAGATGATGATGTCAGTACTTATTTGGTTAATATTAGGCACGCTGTATTTTTAAATGCTTAACCCATTAATGCCTGACATTTTTTTTTCCAAAGATATTTTGTATACTGGTTAGAAACAGTGTTTAATTGACAGGAAACATAATTAAAAAATATCTGTAAAAAATTTTTTATTAAGGAAAGAAAAATCTTCCCTTGAAAGTTACGATAGACACCGGAGGGTACATACTTTTTTTACTAAATTTTTTTTTCTGCCAACGATATAATATTTAAAAGGACATTTTATATGAAGAAATAAAATCAGCAGTTAACATGAACTGGAAAGCTGGGAATAACTTTGAAAACTTGAATTTTTTTCTTGAGATTGTGAACGTTGTAATTTTTGATAAAGGTCATATTAAAACTGTTACAGAACACACTTTACAATGGTTATGTGCTGCAATCTGTTAATAATGAATTGAAACAATACCAAGGTAATAATTGAACACTATTATTTGGTTGAAATAATCATTTTGGGGAAATTCAGACCCTTTTTTGGACCGTCCCTAAAAAGGCGGGATGCTAGGCATTAATGGGTAATTTTTTCTGGCCACATCTTTCTAGTGGTCAGTGAAGTCTGACTAGATGGGGAAGTTCAGGATTCGAATCCCGGCTTGAGCATGGACGTACTTTCTTTCTCCTGTCCTTGTCGTTTCTTTGTGTGAATGTGTTTTTACGCTGTGAATGGTTGCTTACCCTATAAATGGGTCCTTACACCATGTGTGTACTGTGGAAGTCGGACTTCGCACCAATTTACTGTACAGGTGGAAAAGTGAAGCAGCGTACCCCAATTTGCTTAGCTAGCACAAGACAACAATAAAAAGGCGGTAGAATTCTGCCTTGTGTTGAATTTTGTCCTGACTGGTTTTTCTGTTCTGCGTGCCAGCCACATTAGGCTGGATAATCGATTATCTGCTGTATTTTTAGTTTTTGCCCTGTGTTTTGTGAAATAATTGATACGTCAGCCAAAATGGAATTCCCCTAAGCTCAAATGTTCGATCAAGTGATTTGACCATAACATCACTTTCTTCTCCAAAATAATTTGATTCCATAAAAGCATACAAAGTGTAGCATAGTGTTTATTGCCATTAACGCCATTTGCAAAGGCTGCCGCTTCAAATAAAAGTATGGCGTAATTACATACTTCAGCATACAAATGTACACAAAATATATGTAGTGAAATACTGCGTTTGCGCATTACAAGTTTCTTCGTAAAAAAAGAAAGAAAAAACTGATTGTCGTTGGGAATGAGCGTTCAAATTTTGATGTTTAGTAAATGAAGAGAATGAATTAAATTTCGCTTTTCCAAAGCAATAAGAGTTTTCTCTTTCTATATAAACCTTCTGATTTAGAATGATATGAAATAGGAAGTCAAAATCTTTTGACAACAAACGTCTAAAAATTGGTATTGCTATGTAGGAATGCAATCTCGTTTTGTGCTTTCTTTCTCTCCTGACGAACTACATATGAGATCTATATACACTGCTCGACATTGAAAATGCAACACCAAGAAGGAGTGGTCAGAAATTCATGCAAATTTTACCGTAGACGCACGTCACTGAGTTATGCAAATGATATGAAATGCGCAGCTCTCCGACGCACGTGAAGTAAGATATAAGAGAATGAAGTTGAAAAGTGGGCTATGTTCATGTTGCTTTTTCTGCCAGACTAATTATCGGAGAAATTTGGTTTTTGTCTCGAAGGATACGTGTGATAGGAGGAAATGCCACGTCGTCCTCAACGAAGACACTTCCAGCATATAGACGACTTTACAAGGGGTATGGTGATCGGACTGAGAAAGGGAGGTTGGTCCATACGTCAAATTGCAGCTGATACCCACATGGATGCAAGCACTGTGCATCGGCTGTGTCGGAGATGGTTGGAAAGAGGAAATGTAGCCACATTGAGGGGTGCAGGTGCAGCCAGAGTGACGTCAGACCGCTTGGATCGACGGATTCACCGACAAGCTGTGGCGGACCCGCAAGTCACTTGTACGTTGATTCTGCAGCACGTGCAAGGTACCCTGGATGTTCCTGTGTCGACCAGAACCATTTCCCGTCGACTGGTTGCACGTGGCCTGCAATCACGGCCCCCGCTAAGAAGACTGCCATTGACCTCACAGCACAGACTCCAACGTTTGGAATGGTGCCGGACCAGAGCGACGTGGATGGCAGAATGGCAAACCGTAGTGTTCTCAGATGAATCCCGCTTCTATTTGTCCAGCGATAGTCATCGCATACGTGTGTGGCGTCGACGTGGAAAAAGATCGAATCCGGCAGAAACTGTGGAACGCCCCACAGCGCGACAACGTGGCATAATGGTTTGAGGCGCTATTGCATACAATTCCGTATCACCTCTAGTTCGTATTCGGGGCACTATGACGGCCCAACGATATGTAGATAATGTACTGCGGCCGGTGGCAATCCCCTACCTTCAGGGTCTGCCAAATGCAATTTTTCAACAGGATAACGCCCGGCCTCACAGTGCTCGAATCAGCCAACATGCTCTACGAGGTGTACAGATGCTTTCCTGGCTACCATGCTCTCCTGACTTGTCACCAATCGAACATGTGTGGGACGTGATTGGACGCCGTTTACAGAACCTTTCACTGCCTCGTTCAGAGGACGAACTGTGGCAAATGGTTGAAAGGGAATGGAGTGCCATCCCTCAGGACACCATCCGCAGGCTTATTGACTCCATGCCTAGACGTGTTTCTTCGTGCATCGCTGTCCGCGGTGGTCCTACTTCTTACTGAGCAGACGCCGTCCTCGCTCTAAATTTTGCTTATTTATTTTGAAATAAATATCACTTATTGTTCCATGCTGTCTCTGTCTTCTTACCAAATTTCATCAATTTCTGACCGTTTTACAAAAAGCATACCTGTTTCCCAAAGAATATCAATAAGATATTCATTGCAGGATTAAGAGGCATCAAAACTACTATATCCTTGAGAAAAGAAAGAGCTATGGTCTCGATGTCCAGTATCAGTTTCTTAAATCAGTCGTATACTGTTTGTTCATAACTGCGCAGAAATTGAAAGAGCTACTTAAGACAACATTAAAATTCTAGACTCATATAGATATAAGAGGCAGGGTAAACTTACTGGAGACATTCAACAGATTACAGGTGAGCGAACGATATTTCGTGGATCTTTTTGAAGATTTCCTTCTATGACCTTCATTTTAGATACATATTGCCTTGAAATAATCTAAAAATACAGTTTATTTTTTATTTTCTTTTAACATCAAATTGCTTTTAATCAGTATAGAGCGGATCCAACTTTGAACTTTCTATGAAGTCATTATTAAAACATGATGACACGAATCGAAAGGGGGAGGAGACAGAGAGGTCTCAAGTGTAATATTCGCGGGCACAAATATGGGGGTTTGCTTTTCTCGAAATTGAAGCTTCAGAAATGCAGTTTTAAATGCAGCTCTTGTTCCAACACATAATTGTAAAAAGCAAGTGCGGCAATTAGGACCACCCCAGGCCCATGCCCAGGATTTTGAAAAAAAAAAAGGGGGGGGGTGTTCAAATATTTTTTTCGGTGCTAAGTCATATTGCCAACAAAAAAAAAAGTTTTTTACGGTATCTTCTTTGATTTTAAGCTTTCTTTTCAAAACATTCTAATTTTTCTACAGTAATTACTTATTTTTACATTTAAATATATTTTACAGCAAGTACATCATAATAAGAAACTTAGTTAAATTAAATATGATAAAAGCCCTTATTTTTGCAAAATGAAGACATATTATGTGATTTTTCGATTTTTATTTTATATGAACATAACCGAAAATTGGTTATAGTATAAAGTTGAAATATTGCACAAGGTTTAAATTTTCGTCTTACGACGGACAGTAGTTAAAAATGTGTTTGAAAAAATAGTAAATAAAATAAAAGAGACTAAGAACTTCAGTTGGAAAAATACGAGTAGTTTTGGGTAGTTATTATTTTTTAAAAAAGATAAATTTTTATGAGATTATTATTATTTTTTATTTTAAACTTTTTTCTTCCAATTCAATTTTATTTTCTCGAGGGAAGGTTTAACCCCCCCCCCTTGGGCACGTGCCTGGATCACCCTAAGATTCATAGTCTAGTATCTCACTCATGATTCAATTGACCCCAAATTTTGCATTCATCCTATGACTTATACAAAAATAAGAAAACAAGTTATCCCATGTGAAAATTTAAGTTTCAATTATGGTCTAAAATTGGACTTCGTTTGAAATAGCCTCATCGAGTTTCCTCCGAATATAATACAGATAAAATATTACTTACACGATGGTATAAGGTTGTTTAAACAAAAGTGAACAAATCATAGTTAAAAATGTCCTTTTCAAATTTTTAATGCTAAATGAGCTGCTGAGTTTGAATGAAAATTTATCTTTCTTAGCATTTAGTTATAGAAAAAGTTGTGAATGTGACTGAAAGCACATTGCTCTATTTGCGTCTTGAAGTGTGGTTCAAATTGTATGTGTATCGCGAAAATACTGGTTCAGATAAGAATACAACACGTGAGTTTGATAACATATATCAAGATTCTTTTCTAGAACACATTTCCTGACGTGATTTGCATAACAGTTATGGAATCTCTGAAGAGCTTCTATAGAATATAGACCTAGGAAGGATGATGAAAATCTTCCGTCTTTAATACAGTATTTTAGAAAGGAATATAAAAATATCCCTGTTTTAATAATTTATTTAATAAGAGATGAGAAAAATCTTCTGATTTTAATAAATGATTTTTAAAAAGATGAAAATCTTCCACCTTTGAAAAGTTATTTAAGAAAGGAAGATGAAGATCTTTCGACTTTAATAAATTACTTTTTAAAAAAGATAAAAACTTTCCGACTTTAAATTTGTAAAAAAAACATTTTTTTTTTTTTTTTTTTTTTTTTTTTTGACACAGAGATCCAAGTACAGATGGGAACTGCCAGAAGAAAATGGGAAAATTTCGGAAAAAAAGATGTTTTTTTCAGTCTTTTTTTTCCCCCCAAAGGGGCTTATTTCTAAACTGTAGAAAAAATGGAAATTTTAGAAGCATTTGCACGAAATTGTGTGTCCAGAAATTTATAATATTCACAATCCAATGATTTTTAAAAACTTTTATTTGTTCAATATCCCACATGATAATACATTTTCATTTAATGTTTGTGTGAGTTTACATAAATGGACTAGTCTCTAGAAAACCTCATTACCATCCATTGTCCCTAATCAGAATGTCTTTCTCGGGCATTCCTGTAAAAACTACTAAAACTAAGCCGGAAATCCCCCCCCCCTTTTTTTAAAGAAAATATTTCGTACTAATACGTTTTTAATCTAACACTAAATTTTGTAATGCAGTAATATTTTGTTGGAAATTTGTAATGCAAATATTTTTAAACCACAATCAACAGAAGATATTAAAGAAAAACACATAAAAACATTTTAGCAATTGTTTTCATATTAGTAAACGTATGTTTAAAGCCTTACAAAGATAAATTCTATTGCATATAATGTAACTTTAAAAAGAAATGGGAGCCCTAATCATTAGGGCCTCTGAGCTTGGATCCAGCTGGCTCAAGCATTAATTAGGGCCAGGTAGCTTCCCACCTGTCCAACCGTTTGACCTTCCTTAATTTCCTTAGGCTTAATAGGTAGTTTCAAAAGCTGAATGTTAAACTGTGTCATCATAAGTAGGAGCACTCTAAACAAATATGGTGAAGTTAAATATTTACAGACATCACTAGTCGCGGAAGACCAAAGCTCTAAACCTGTTTCCCGGTTAAGTTATCTCAACTCAATTAATAATATCAGTTTACTGGAACCTTCCTCTCATTTCTCCCCTCAGCAACTCAGCTAAAAGATTATGTAGGGTAGAAAGAAAAAGCTCCTCTCGCACTCTCTCAATGTTGATGGGCGATAAACCTAGCAAAGAAGAACGCCTACTTCCCCTACATAAAGGAATAGATTCGTTCTATTTCTGCAAAAAAAATAAAAGCTACTGATATGGATTTATAAACAACTGTCCACTGTCCTAAGTCCTACGCGAGTTTTAAAAAAATGTTCAGTTTTGTCACAAGCTTCCGTTTTTAAACTTATCTCGCTGAAATTTTAAAAGAAGGACGCTTCCGCGGCGAAATATTTTAGAGTTCAGTAACCTCACTTTTTCCCAAAAGTTTAAAAGTAGAGCATCTGTCTTTGTGGTGCTGTTCTGCCCCGATTATAAGTGTTGAGCTGGGGTGAATTGCACTTGCTTGATTCAAACATGGAATATGTAGGAACGACGGAGGATTTAAAATGTAAGCTCTTAGGACATAGGCGGATTTACGGGGGTACTAGGGGGTGCGCCGCACCCATAACAATTTTGTGTCAATTTAGACAAAAATAAAACTAAAAATATTTTACTAGAAATATAATTCGAAAACAACATACTTTTTCATAGTTACAATACAAATTAATGTACTTGAAAGCAAACCCAAAAATTTGTAGCTCTTTGTATGACCCGTTTGTCACCACACATCGCCAGTGCGAGAGAAATTGTGCTACATATTAAAAATAAAAATATTTATGCATTTGAAAAAAATTTAATAAGTAATTTTCTGCATAAAAAAACTCATTTTGAAAATTATTTATTATTTAGTGCTGTATTATAGAATAAGTGTATACTCTAACTAGGTATTTATTGGTATGTCATTACAATTTGTATTACTTTGAATAAAGCATAATAAATACAGTTAAAAAAACAAAACAAAAAAAAACATGGTAATGTAATACACTTTATCAAAACCATATAAACTGTTTCAAGTTCTTGCACATTATTCCAGTTTGCAGTGAAATAAAATCTGCTCTGAAATGAGCTAAAAACCAACATTTAAAAAATAAAAATGCCCCCGACCGCTTATTGACAGTAGATTATCCCCCCCCCCCCCAAGATCCCCGATATTGTTGCACCCCCAGAATTCACGACCTGAATCCGTCTATGCCTCAGGAAATAGCTGCTTTCAACAAAATTAAGATGACATGTAAGGAAGACCAGTGCTAGTTGTTTGCAAAATTTATAAGCTTGCAAAAAAAAAAAAAAAAAAACTAGTGGTAGCATTTTTGTGAAACATAATTCAAAGTTTGATTTAACTTTTCTTGAATTGTATTATATTTTTTCTTAAAGGAGTTTGTAATGTTGATAATTCCATCTGAAAAAAAAAAAAAATACATTTATATAGTTTGTTACAACTTATCCCAAAGCCACAGGATCTGCCTAATTTTGTTTCTTTATTTCGTGATATTTTTTTATGTATTGGACATTATCTAGCCACTAATTTCAGATTTTCTGAATTCAAAACAGACGTTAACTCATTGATTTTTGTAAAAAAAAATACATATATGTTTATTTTTGCATACATAACGACAATATGACCTTGTAACATAAAAAATAAGTTGGAGGAGGCAGGAATTCTTTCCATGAGTAAACAAGCTTACTTTTCGTGCAACTCTGATTTCAATCCCAAAACTATACTCCCAATTTTTGTTTCGTTACTGGCACGGATTTGAGTTGGAATACTTTCTCAAAATACTACGAAAGCCACCCAATTCAATTCAGCGCTTATCACCCTTTCCTATTACCCTAAAAATACTTAAACATTGTCAAGTTCATGGCTCAACTAATCAGAGCTACGCTTCACATCGGAGAAGTAAAAGCTATTACACTTTATGTTTGTCATATGAGATTAAAGTTTTAAAAATTAGATAAACAAAAAGTAATATTCGAAATCTAATTAAATTGATTTTTAAAAAATCAATTTTTGTGCATAATTTGCCGAAAAAACGATGCCCAATAAGTTACCTCTCTTCGCCTTACCTATATAAAGATGAAAATTGAAAATAGAGGATAACCTCAATGCTGTTGTTGACTTCGACAGTACACTCATGCTATAAGGACCCGTTCATAGGGTAAGCAACTATTCACATCACAACACATTCATACAAAGAAAGGAGAAGGACAGGAGAGAAAAAGTACTTCCGTGCCAGAGCCGGGATTCGAACCCGTGACCTAACCATTCAGGACAGACAACTCTGACCGCTAGACAAGGGAGCCAGCGCCCTCTCTTTTTGTCCCAATAATAAGTTAACATTATCAAGGTCATGGCTCAACTTATCTTCACGCTCAAAGAAGTAATTGCTACTAAACCTTAATTTTTTTCATATGACATTAAGAATTAAATGTTATTGTCTAGCCACCTTGTCTAGTGGTCTAGTGCCCTCTTGTCTAGTGGTCAGAGGAGTCTGGCCGTGATGCGAGGGTTCGAATCCCGACTCAGGCATGGATGTACTTTCACTCTCTCCTGTCCTTGTCTTTCCTTTGTGTGAATGACTATGTTGTGAATGGCTGCCTGCCCTATAAACGGGTCTTATGTCATGTGTGTTGAGTTAAGTCGGACTTCCACCTTAATGGTGCTCGTAAGAACGGAAGCCGTACATATTCCGCCTTAAATCGGGCAGATGTGTCTACTCGGTCTCGGGTACCCGAGTGGTTTCAGAAACAACAAAAACATAATTAAGCATTAGATAAACAAAGTGGTTTCTAAAGGCAAATTATATTGATTTTTTTTTTATTTATTGTTATTATTATTATTATTATTATTATTATTATTATTTGTATAATTTGCTGAAAAAACAATGCCCAACAAGTGACCTCTCTTCATCTTACCCAGGCAAAGATAAAAAATGAAAGTAGAGGATTGCCCCAATGCTGTCGAACCAGATAATAAAATGGAAAGTAATTTTGACCGTAATACAAGAATTGTATATTTAGTTCAAAGTCGGAACTACGGTAGTCTAAAATATGCTGCAATAATTGCTGTGAATTGGAATGCTTTCATCTTTATAGCAGATAATTAAAATTAATTAACCTGAGTCACTCTGGCCGTTTTATTAAACGACACGAATACATCAAAAATCGAGGCAACATGACTCTACCGCATTATTATCATTGCAGAATAAATTATTCTGAGATAAAACGTCATTAGTACACATATTTTCTTTCTTACGGTGGATTATGAAAATAATTTAAGGCTTCTGCCGCATTTATTGGTTAGGCGATTATTTTGATCATACATAATTACACTCTTTTTAATTTAATTCTAGAAAATAAATTGTGAGTTTAGCCTCTGCCAAGCGAATATAGGTTAATTCAGGGAAAGGAGGCTCCCTCACACTGATATCGAAGAACAATCTTTCTTATGAATTTAATCTAGGAACTCTGATGTTCAGAAACATTTGAATAGCGTTAGATATTTACCTGTTGATGCTGAAAAATAAGGCGACTTACTAGATATTAAGCAGTAATTTACCGCTCCTAAGCCAGGGTCAAGGCAGAACTATATGTAATATACCGACATCCCTGTTATGAAATCCAGAGACTGCAGATTCTTCCTTATTCTGGACTCATCTGAATGAATCCAGAATGAGTCCAATTTGTCCACAAGCAGATTATTACGTTGCATTTCCTCATACTTTTTATCCTTCTCCTCCCCATTCCCCTTTTTCTTTACTCTTTTTTTTTCCCGTGCTTCCATAGTTTATCTATTGACCAACTTGCGCACCTATATATAGGGGAGAGTGGTAATGAATGGGCCATGGTGATGAATGGGCCACTAACAAAATATGAAAAAGTATTTGCATGATTTTTTTTTTTTTTTTTGATGCCATCAATAGATGTAGCTATTTGTTCTACTAAACTTATCCAATTTTCATTCGTTTGCGCTGAGCCATTTTCAAACTAGAGTGACATGGTCAAGAATCTGACTGAAAAGTAAGTTTTTCCCTTTTTAGTAAAGCATTTCCTAGCTAAAATGTACCAAGTATTTCACTGCATACATATGTATAAGTTAGTCTTTCTATATCTATAAACTAATTTTAAGATGTATATTGATGTTATTTAAATTCAATGTACTCAAAAAACCTAAATGTATTCCAAAAGTATAGGTGGGGCTGAATGGGCCACTATGTCATGGTAATGAATGGGCGACCTAAATATTGTTTTTCTTCCTTTTCTTTGGATTTTCGCATTAATATGAAACACAACTGACTGTCATAGATAGATTAAGATTACTGTCATCAAAATAGATTTGTAGTAACTTCTAAATATAATTTGCAGATCTATATTATATTCCTATAGTACAATAGACCTCTGGTCGCAGTGCGTGGCTTGAAAAAGCCCCCTCTCTCCTTCATATTATATTCCTCACAGTACAATTTCATATTCTTTCTTGGTAATTTAAGTTAGATATTTCTTATTCCCCATGTCTAGTAAATTAAAAAAAATTGAATTTTGACAAGTTTGAAAATGAAGATGAAGTTTTTGAAAGTGATTTTTAAAATTATTTTTTAAATATATAAATTTTTTTAAATCACAGTGTGTATTATCTGTTATTTTTTTAAAAATATATATTTGATGTTGTTTATTTCTTACAATTTCATTATTTAGTCATTTTTCTGCTACAATTGGTATGCATCAGTTTTATTTTAATTGCATCAGTTTTGATGCTTATATAAATTTAAATCAGTATGATTTTGTATCATCATGTCAAGTGCCACATTTATTTTGTCATATTCAGCAAATAAAAGATTAAATCCACATGTTTTCATTGAATTCATTTAGTGGCCCATTCATTACCTTCGATGGCCCATTCAACCCCATAGGTGGGGTTGAATGGGCCAAATTTCAAAATTTTTATTTTCTATTATAATTCATTATAAACAGGTGCTAATCCAACTTTTATGACTTTTTTAGATAGCCAGATAAGTAAAGTAACTAAAACACCAATTTAGAGTTAAAACAAAGTGTTAGAAAAAATTACAAAAATTCAAAACCAAAAAGTGGCCCATTCATTACCACTCTCCCCTACATCTGAATGATTTGCTATGGATAATTTTCTATGTTTTTCAGGTGAAATTTTACCAGCCCCTTTCAATTTCTTTAAAATTCATCAGTTAAGTTTCGTTGGTAAAGTTTTCCCCATACTTCTATGTTAGAAGGGGGGGGGGGGGCTGAACAAAACCAAGCACTGCGACCAGAGTACTTTTGTACTCGTCATACTATTTCAACAGACTAAAAAAATGAAAAAATTTCAACTCCTTATGTTTTCGTCCTAAATTTGTGCCTTAATGGGTTACTATTAATGAAATTTATCATGTTAAAATAAATATTTCATACATTAAAATTATTTAGTTTCTATAAAATGCACACACTAGTGAAACTAAATTCAGTGACATCAATACAACCTTTCTTAAATAGCAAAGGTGAATATATTCCAATAAAATATTCAAATAAAAAGAGCTCCATGTACAACTATATAATAATGAATTTTTTTCCAAATATCTCTCATCTAAATATCATACAAAATATCTCAAGCTCGGGTAATAATGCAATTATGCCAGTGCTTAAAAGCTATTAATAAATGCATAAAGAATATACCTTTAACAGTAAAATGAATTATTTGGGAGCATCCTACGATTAACTTAATTTTAAAGCGAATCTAAAGAGGAAGGGTGATATTAAATATTCCGAGATTTAATGAGGCGGTTTTTCCTTTCTAATCGGCTAGTTTCGAATAGCGGATAGGAGAGCTAAAGCTATTTTTACATGAAGAAATGTAAATGCTAAAAGGTCATTCTCATGAAAAAGTACGACACTTTCTAGAAAAATTTTCAAAAATCATTGATTCGGCACGAAATTTGTCCTTACAATCTGCTTTTTAGGTTTTATGCTTCTTAGATTTTTTTTGTCAGAAAATCGGTTAAGACTCATTTTCTTTACGTTTATCCCTTTTCTATTTTACATTAATTTTGTCCTACATATTTTAATGAAAATTCAATAATTTTCTTTAATGGTCTGAACATTAAGTACTTATACAAGATGTCCAAGCTCAAAGTTGGAAAAAATATGTTAAAAATGGAAATTTTCAAAAGGAAAAAATAAAAAAAAAATTGTAACTTTTTATAATGCAACTGCCATAAGCTGTAAATATTTTGTGTATTTTTAATCTAAAAAAATATTTTATAGCTTTTACATACGATCATTAGTTTGCACATCAGCCTTAAATTGGGCTAAAATCGCCTACAATGTCAAATTTCGAAAATATCGATTTTTTTTATTTCGAAATCGCATTACCTCTCAAAAATTGTGGTTTGGTATCCAAAATTTGGGAAAAATAATAAAAAAAATCTAAGTTGACTCCTTCGGTTCGCGCATGAGGCTCAAAGTTGGAAAATATATGCTAAAAATGGAAATTTTCAAAAAATAATTTGAAAAAAAAAAGTAATTGTTTTCTATCGAATCTGATTTAAATTGTTAGTAGATAACATAATTTGAACCGAAAATATACATATGACTTTTAGAAGATACATTCTGTTTGTGCATAAGGCTCAAAATATGAAAAAAAAAAAAAGTCAAAAACTGAACCAGAACGCACTACGTCGGCACTGTGCCGGTATATTTTTATTCTACAGCCGACTTGTCTAGACATTACACATATTCTAGGAGACAGTTCGAAGTCCCTGCAGTCTGCACTCCCTTTGGTTGTCACTTAGTCAGCTAGACCCGCCAAACAAACAGTATCTTTAATTAGCAACTGAAAGTGGATCAAAAAGTACAGCGTGTTTAGCTTTGGGTGAGTTTTTTTTTTTTTTTTGTAACTTTATAGCATATTTTTATGCTCAAGTTTTGTTATACTGTTCTCCGTTCTCCGACTAATAAATAATGGAACCCCGGAAAACTTCTAAACGTTTAATTGTTTGTCCGTTTTTTGGTGCACCGAAAGGGTTAAGTCAAAGTGTTTTACCCACATGTGCAGATGTGTTGTTAACTTGTTTTGAAGAAAAATCGCAATCTGTAAAAGGCGAACCTTTTTCAAGGATTTCAGATTGCATATCTGCTTAAATAGAAGAAATTTACTGCAAAGCTTCTATACCAATGTACAGTGGTAATACCAATGTGCGTTCTATACCAATGTACAGATGTATAGTGTACATCTACAAGAGATTGGCTTTTTAGCACAAGAACACGAAAAATTCATTGCACACTTGAAAGAAGCAACGTCAAAAAGTTTAGACTTCGCTTAATTAACAAAATGATTGAGTTTTGTCTTGAAGTTCAATTTATCTTTATCACGACTAAATGACTTTCTCAAAGTGTAGTATTATGGTAATCCTTTATCAATTTTACAATACGTACATGACTGACCGTTGGTATAGAAGCTTTGCAGTAAATTTCTTCTATGAGCTATGCAATCTGAAATCCTTGAAAAAGGTTCGCCTTTTACAGATTGCGATTTTTCTTCAAAGCAAGCTAACAACACATCTGCACATGTGGTTAAAACACTTTGACTTAACCCTTTCGGTACACCAAAAAACGGACAAATAATTAAACGTTTAGAAGTCCACTCCAATCGTGGCCCAATAGCTAATTTCTAAACCGTTAGAGATAAGCATATTGTTCTAATTTGAAAGAATCTTTAAATAACGAAGTGAATTTGGATCTATATTTTTTTTTCTCAAAAAATCAGATTTTGAAGGAGTTATAAAATTGAACTTTTTATACAGCCCCGAGTCGTAGCAATCATATTCAGTAAAACTTTTCTGACTCTCTAACAATTAAAACTAAAAAAAAATCACTCGTCTACGACTAAAATTGACGGAGTTATGACGTCTTGAAAAATCACGATTTTGAAACATTTTATGACGTCATCGAAAGATCGCTTAAGGGTCCATATGCGAAGTGTGAAATTGTGTTGACTGGTGTATATTTATTTCGAATCTCTACATCAGGGTTTTTACATCAGGGGACACCCTGTACAGTATGATTATCTTCTTCATTTTTAAAAAATATTTTTCTAAGGGAAATATATGAAACTTTTCTAAAAGAAAAAAGGGTAATGGGATTGCTCCAAAACACCTAATAATTCCAAAGCTTCCATTAGGCGATAGTTTAAAAACCACTGATACAGGTTAGCAATGACAACTGTCATCTTGTACAAAACATTTCAAGGTAAACGAAACTAAACTGATACCATACATTTTCTGTTTCTCCAACGCTTTTCCTGCACATTGTCTAGTGCATGAGTTTAGGTCTTTTGGTAGCATTAAGAATAAAACTTAGGATGGGAAGGTGCAGGGTTCGAAACCCGACGCAGTAAACATGCGAAATACGTGTTCGTTAATTCTGTCAGTTCGAAAGTTCTGTGTCGGATACCTATTCCGCGCCGTAGTAATATCATAGCGTCACACTAACAGGTAGGGTATGTTAAGAGAACCACATATCTCCCTAAAAATATTTATGTAACATAAATGTTGGAAAATTACCCATTTCTATCTTTGTTTTTCATCACCAAATAAGATTAATATAGTGTCATAAAAGTAATGGTATAATATACTTTCCATCCTTGAAAACCGCGCCTATCACCCGCGAACCATTCCACTTAAAAAAGGGGTGATAGGTTGTCGGTGGTAACTTTCCGAAGTTTTTAATTTAAAACATGCATTTGCTATCCTTTTGACACATTCAACTAAACTATGTAATTGAAATTAGCATCTTTCTACGTTGTTTGATACGATTCAAAATGCTTCTTATTATTCTTCCCCTTACTTTTATCTTACCAACCCCACTTTGGTAAGGTCAGAGAAGACCTGACGCATGTGTAAATACGCGAAACTACGTATACATGAAACTATCTTTTTTCTTTTTTTTTTTTTTTACAAAAAGTTCATTGGGCATTGTTTCTTACATTGCGTTTCAATTTGTTCCGCAGAGAAAGGTCAAAGAGTTGAAGAAAACAATCTACTAGAAGCAATTAAAATGCGTAATAGAGCTTACCGCGATGTTTTCATCAACTGTCAAATAACAATTAAGATAGAGATAACAATAGCAGTTATGAGATTAAAAGATGAAAGCCAAGCCTCTTTGATTAAGATATAGCTCCCATAGAAGTTATTCTTTTTCAGCGAACTAAGAGCGTCCAAGTTAACAAGGGACAGGAACGTCATTTCAAGTTTTCCCAGGGGGGGTAAAGGGTGCAAACACAATGCAATTTCATCGGAAAACAGCAAAAACCACGCCCCTTTATATGTAAGTACATTGACTTCTCAAAGCCGGGGGGGGGGCGGGCAATCCACCCTCCTAAATGACGGACCTGACAAGGGAGCGAATAGTAGGTATGAAATACAGGTTGATCTAGGATCAAAAAGTTTCAAAATTTTGGGCATTTCTGGTTCTTTAATTCCGTGCGTGTACTTGGGGTCGATTTGTATAGATTTACAAAGCAGATCAAGAGAGCGAATTTTCAAGTTCAAAACAATTCTGCGGAGTTGGGGGAAAAATTCTTCGTTTTTTTTTTTTTTTTCAAACTTTGAAATTTGTGATTTGGTGAAAAATCCTTGGGTAATGGGAAAAAACGAAGGTCTTTGCTCGTTATCTGCTAAAAAGTGCAAAAGTAACATTTGCGACGTGTGGAAATATCTCTGAAGAGCGATTAGATACCTAGAACGTTGAATGTGAGGACAATTGTACAGATATTGCCAATAAGAAACGTTACCATATGGTTTGTGAAAAAACCTTGGGGGATGGGATAAAACGAAGGTTATTTCCGGATTCAGCGCCTACAAATAATACGAATCATCTAATTAAATTCAAGAAATATGAGTATCGAAATTAGGCACCAGTGAGAATCGAACGCAAGATTCCCGGCATATGAAGCGATGTTTTAACCACGTAACCAAATAGGTGTTATAAAGTAACATTTGCGAGCAAAAGACAGTTTTACAGAGATTATCAATAAGAATTGTCAGTAATAGTTTCCGAAAAATCTTCGGGTGATGGGAAAAAAAGAAAGGTCATTAAAAATTGAATAGGGTCGCTAAGAAATACACAAGAATCAGAAAATGAAATATAATAGACATGACAGCGTTTAAATTTTGCATTTTAGATATCTGCTAAAACGGGGTTAACGTTTACGGAACATCGCTATAGAGTGATCTATAAAACTGTCTTTACTGCCAACCGAGAACGTTGGCAGTAAAGACAGTTTTACAGAAACCGTCAATAAGCAATAGGGTAGGCTGAAAAAACTTTGGAAATCCATTTTTGAATAGCACGCAAAAGTTACTCCATGAACTAGTTTGAATTCACAAAAAAATTCTTGAAGATTGAAAGATATCTAGAAAGCCTCTTTTGACCCTAAATAACAGAAAAATAAGAGGATAAATGCATTTTTTTTTTTTTTGTAAAAAATAAAACGTAATTTCAAATATTTTGTTGAGATGCGATGGAAATGTTACATAATGAGCCAGTACGTGTCCATAAACTGATTTATCGGTTTTGGTGAATATTTAACAGCGCCTTTTTTCATTGAAAATAGGAGAAAAATGAAAATTTAAATGTTTTTTTCATTTTCGTTTTCATGTTTTTCTGCAACATCATGGGTTTTTTATGACTGTCCGCATACAGTTTTTGAAAATATAGATTTTGTCCTCATTTTGGGAACCCAAGTCGGATCTTGTGCTATAAGTCATCGTCGACCAGTCAAAAATAGCTCCGGTAAAATGAAATCAATTATATAACATAAAACTGAAAACTTATGGCGACCCTTAACAAATGGGCGATTCTCTGTAAAATCGTTTTAAAAAATTTTCGTAAAAAATTTTTAAAATACTTAGTCCGGACATCCAATTACCAGTTTACAGAGAATCGCCCAAATACATCCACTTTCGAACCATCAATGTTTACGCCAACTAGTCACCAGCGTAGGAAATGAGCTATCTCGAAACCAAAAGTGAAAGGAAAGAAAAAAGGTTGGTAAATGTATAAAAAGAAATCACTGAAAGTCCGAGCAATTAATAACTTATCCTTGGATTGCTACCTGAAAATAGCAAAATGTCCCCTAGCTGCGCCCAAAGTGGAGAGTTTCCAAACCACGGAAGAAATACTGAAGTGAAATAAAAGCAAATGAAAGAATGTTAAAAAAACATAAATGAGGGGGAATGCCCTGACACGTGTTTCGTTGTTACAAGGAACGACTTTTTCAACGCACAGAATGTGAGCTTATGGATGTAAAGCTATCCATGAAAAGACTTTTGTCGGAAGCAAAAACAACAAATTCACTAAAAAATTGTCATATAACTAAAATATTATTTTTTTCCCCGAGATCCTCGCAGACATAGGTGGCTGATGCACCTAAAAGGTGAGGGTCGAAAGAAGTTGAGGGGTAGGGGCAGCATCTCTCAACCCTTTTCTTTCTTAAAAATTTGGCAATATTATTGGATTTTAGCATTACCGATTAAATGACCTCTAAAATATGCCAAAAACGGCCTCAAAAATCAAGACGGATGACCACCGTGGACCCTCCTTTCAGATTCAAAGTTCCATTTTAATGAAATAACATTAAAAAATACTAATTTTGGAATATTCAGCTTCTATTTTCGTGAAATTAATCAAGCCACTGAGTGAAAAGAAATCATTTTTCATTTGATCACTACTTTTTAACTCTGAAAAGTAAGGGGGCAAGTTCCCTGAGCTTTCGGAAGTGAGGGGGCAGTCACCCCCTTTGTCCCCGTCTACGAGCCGCCTATGCTCGCAGATGATCCGCTCGCGGATAATCGTGAGTATACCTTACACAGGAACGTATAGTTTAGCAAATATTTTGCTGAGGAGCTACTTTTGCATTTCACTATAGGCAAATTTTGTTACTATAGCCTTTCTTCTTCTCCTGTTATGCTAATTTTACCTACTGTTGCTTATTTTCGGAGAGAAGACTGCAGTGGCAGTGGGAATTTACTGAAAAATAATGCGAACAGCTCGAGAGAATGAACCTTTTGTTTACGCATTTACGGTTGAGTGGAGCTGATGAGAAAACGCTGGAGAAGAGAAAGTGCCAGCACTGTGCAATACCGTTGATTACCAAGATGTCAGCATCAATCTTCTTAATGTTTATTTAACATTTTGCCAGAAATAAAATAGATAGTTCAAAGTTACTTTCCATTCTAAGCTTGTGTGTTGTGTGTTACCTGACATACAACGATCAAAAATTCAATGGCCGGTGATTGTTTTGGAAGTTTATTTTAAAGGTTATATTTAAAGTTCAGAGAGAATGAGTCAGTACACGAAGTAAGACTGGGATAATCAAAGTTTGAAAAGGATATTGCACTACACAGAAGTACTTTGCGAATTCAAGTATCAAACTGATGATAAATTTATGATATATATATAATATGCCAGTCAGAAGAAGATCACATTCACATTAATTAATGGAAGCTAGAAGCAAATTATGAACTGAATTTGCAAAGCCCCCCCCCCCCGAAAATACCTTTTAGCTTTGCTTTAAAACAAAATGCTGACACTTAGCTGCCGACATTAAGTCAAGAGAGGTAGCTGTGGCCTTTCAAAGTATCTCTTTATTTGGCGAATTTGGAGACAGCAGTGCAAAATTACTTGCTCTAAAAGAATTATACAGATGTTTTATATCTCTTAAGCAAATATCATACGCACATATGTTCATCTTTTATTATTCGGCAAATTAAAAATTTTCCCTATTACAAAAGTTTAAGTTCGAGTTCGAGGTGACTCTGGTTGTATTATTTCAGATCAGTTGCGGTCATTAGGGCTCAGCAGTGTCAGAAACACACAAAAAAGGTTTTTTTTTTAAATTAAATTATAAACTATATCAAGAACTGATTAATGACGGAGGCGGTGCGTTGCCAGAGATATAAATAAACATTATTGTAGTACTAATAAGCGCACTTAATTTCATTTTTAACCTTAATTGTATCTGTGATATTGTAACTTATATAAATTCAGTGAACTCTCACTTATACACCGCCTCATTTATTCGCCTTGTTCACTTATACGACGATTTTCAGCGGTCCCGTCACATTCCATAGTGAAATAATGATAATTTCATTCGTTTATGCGTCGCTCTAAAGATAAGTATTTCACTTATGCGCCGAATTTTTTGTAAAACGTAAATAATCTAATTGATTTTCCTAAAAATAAGCATGTTTCTTCACTTTCCTCTTTAATCTTTCGCTTTTTTTTTTTTTTTCTTTGCTCACGGAAGGCATTTTTCCCACATGAACTAGAGTTTGGAGAGCGACAATTATCTATTATGGATCGTTTTAAAGGGGCCAGTTTGCGATTAGGTATGATACAACTTTTGTTTTCTCCTTATCGTTATAGTTAGGTTACAATAGTTGCCAAACCGTAGTAATATGACCATTTTCTATAGAAACATTCTTATTCATGCTCTCATTAGAGCTTATGTTGCATTTTAGACTTTTAAATAGGCTTGTTCACTTATGCGTCTCTCTCACTTATGCGCCTTTTTCTATTGGTTCCTTGGACCGGCACATAAGTGAGAGTTCACTGTATAAATCATACAGAAAGTTTCTTAAAAAAGATTTGCTCGTATGCAACATGTGGTATGTCCAACTGTACAAGATTTTGCAAAAAATATATTTACAACGAAAAAAGAAATTCTAATATGATGATTCTCAGAGGAATGAGTCCAATACTCTGATTTTACTCTAAAAAATATGCGAAAAATTTGTTAAATCCCTAGTAAAAAAGCTCGATTTTGTTGATTTTTTTTTTTTTTTTGGATGGGGTTAGTAGAATACCCCATCATGAGACTCTCAACTATCTACAAACAATGTTTATCCTTTTGAACTTTTCACCTCTTTGCCTGTCGGAAGAATGTTAATGGTTGATACAATACTCCCTTCTTCTCTAAAAATAAAAGTAATGAATATGAAACTGTCAAAAACAAGGGGGAAAATAGAGGGCACCATTAACAAAAAGCGTGTGGGGTTGAGGAGGTAAATGCTGTTCATACTTGGATTTAGGGTGGTCATTTTAAGTAACATTCAGCAAGAATGGTGTCAAAAGCATTTCAAAGTTTGTTTTACTTTTTATTTCTTTTTTTCCCGCGCAGTGTAATTTATCCCTCCCGAAAAGTTCTTGAAGTTACCACAGCCAATAAGCCCTGAAAATTATCCCACCACGGAATCATTAGTTAAGAACTGAAGCACGAAATATCCCTGACTACTGAACAAAATATGTCGAGCTGAATAATCAGTTTTGAGAAATTTTAATGAATTTTTGAATTAATACACTTAAAAATGACTACCAAAACACGGAAAGCCTTACAAATTTGTTTTAACAACATAGAACTAAGAACGAAAAAAGAGGCATAAAAGGGAAGATTTAATTTTGGCTTTGGAACCGATAATCAGTAATATCACTTTTTGTCCAAGATTTTTGACACTTCAACTCACCCCCTCTCCTCTTTGTCGCATGTCACACAAATTCTCCTCAACATATTCTTATGAAAATACGCGATGTCATACTTTTTGTCACCGGCTCCCTCCTCCTTGACACAAAGGGTTCAAACTTCCTCCGATTTTTTTCAAAACTATTACCAAAATGCGTTTAATAGTTTCTCACTGAAAAATTATTATTGCTATTTTATTTTAATCTTTTTATTTACTTCGAAACTGCATTTGAAAAATGAAATTATCATTATTGAATAATTGTACAAATTTAGTGTTTTTCTACCGTATTTATTTTTATTGTAGTTTTTGCAAGCATAATTTCTTAACAATACACCTTTCCCTTCGAATTTTTAATACCACTAGAAAAACATTAAAATTCTTCAAATTGTAAGTACCAAACTCTATAATTTCAAAAGTGCTCCTTCGAATGCGCGAAAATTAGAAAACTCATCTATTCAGATTTTTTTTCCTTCGTTTAAAAGATAAGTCGTTTTTTTTTTTTTTTTAACATTTTTCATGTTTTCCTCTTTTAACATCTATTGTAACAAAAATCAACAGAATATAGAACATGAAATCAAATTTTATTGATTTTATAGATTTCTCGAGAAATAGGTTTGGTAAAACCCTCCCTGAAACTAAGGTCTGCTTACGGCACTGACACATACTGTCACAGTTTCGGCAACTCCCTCCCTCCCGCCAAACTCGACATCATTTATGCACAGCCCCTTTCTACTCCGAACGGTGGTTGTTCCTATCTTGACGAGGAAGCCACAAAATATCAAAAGATATTAAAGAAAAATTCATCCACGCGCCTGCGGACCAAAATAAGCATTCGGAACGGTAGTGGTAGCGAAGCTCCGTTGACCTTGACCTTGATCATCAAAGAGACGGCTCTTCTCGCCGGAGTGACCGAATCGAAATATGCGAGAAAAAGCCATAGGTGGAAAACGCTGCTCTCTCCGCCCACCTCGAACTCCTCGGATCCCTGCCATCGGCACAGACAGCAGGGGGTGATTATGGTGCAAGTTGCGCCAGCAAAATTTTCGGGGGGAATATTTTTTCAAAACTAATTTCTTTATTTGTTTAAAATATTTATTATTATTTTTATTTATTTAAATTATGTACTGATTTTTTTTAATTTAAATTATTTCCTTGTTATTATTTATTCATTTATTTCGTGTGTGTGTGCTTGGAATGCATGGAAGGGGAAAAAAGCGATTATATTTTGCCCATAATTAGTACTTGCAAAATATATATATATATATACGAAATAATAGTTAAAATTTAAAAAAATAAATAATACTTAAAAAATAAGTAAAATAAATAAGAAGAGTAAAATCAAAAATAAAAAGCACAGGAGGGTCGTAAAAAATTTTGGGGGGAATTTATGCCATTGAGCTTGGGGGGGGGGGGGGGATGAGCACCTGGTGCCAAGGGTTGCGTCGCGCCTCTCACAATTTTGGTTGCATTTTGAAAAATATTAAAACTGTGTTTCACCAGGAAACATAGTTTGGGAAAATAGCTTGCTTTTTTTTCTTAGCTACAATGCAACTTATTTATTTGAAAGCAAAGAAGGAAAGGGCGGAAAAAAAGAAAAAAAAAAATCAATAATACTCAGTTTATTATGTAAACAATTAGTCCCTGGCACCCTGGATGTCACCAAACATCGCCAGTGAAAAATAAATATGACTGTGCTGCGAATTAAGAACAAAGGTATTTTGTCCATTTGCAAAAGAAAAAGATAATAAATAATTGTTTTCATCAAATAAACACGATTTCTTAAATTCTTGATTATTTACGCTGCATTATAGAATAATTGTGTACTTTGTAATTGAGTATTTATTGTCACACATGTAGCTAAATTTTACCTTGAAACAAACCTGGTAAACGAAGTCAATAAACAAATACATAAATAATGATAATAATAACAATCATAATAAATAAATAAATATAAACATGAATATTACAATATAATTTATGGAAAACCACAAGAACTGTTTAAGTTCTTGCACATCATTCCAGTAAATAGTGCAATGAAATCTGCTCCGAAATCGACTGAAAACCAGTATTTTTAAGGTAATTTTTTAAAAAATTCCGAATAAACGCGACCAAATCCCCTGTTTGACCTGAGGATTTTCCTCGCTCCATGTTATTGTTGCACTCTAAGAATTCACTCAGTTAAATCCGCTATGGGCAAAGACGCTTCTCACAGAGAGAAATTAATTCGTTTTTGTCCTGCATGAACTTCTAATTGTAACACGGGCTTTTCCCCACATCCCCCTATCTTTTAGCGATAAAGCGGCTAAAATTGGATAATATGGTAATCGGCAAAGTGGCCAATTACCGCCGATTAATCAGTGCATCACAAATTTTAATCATAAAAATTTAAGACCAAGGTGCCTTTTTTAAAGAATTTAGGTCCCTTTCGCCCTAGGGGCAAACTGAAAACCTGTTGAAAGCCTTGAAATAGATTTTGTTTAAAAATCAAGAATATCATGACAAAAAGCTGAAAACCAGTACAAAATATTTTTTACCAGGAATATCAGGAGAATTGTGAACTCTGCATTATGTTGAACTTGAGACGACACTGAAGCAAAATGGAACGCTATCGTGTGTAATATTTTTTCACCATAAAATCATCCAAGGATATTTGGTATCTCAAAAAAATTACTAAATTTCGATCTGTCGTTACGTTTAAGAATTTACAGAAAAGATCTCAATTTGCTCTGCATTTACAAAAAAAAAAAAAAAAATGAATATTTTAACTCCACCGTTTTTTCTTGCCGTTGATAATACAGTCAAGTCTCGATAACTCGACGCCTTATAACTTTACTACTCTTTTATCTCGAAGTCTTCATTAGGTCCCTAAACTCTTGAGAAGGCTGTGAGGAACTCGAACTTCCAATAATTCGAAGCTTTTAGCCGATCCCTTGGGACTCCGAGTTATCGACACTCGACTGTACAGTGTACATTTCCGTACATTTCTTCTCGTGCGGAGGTTTAATGAAACTTAGAGACATTAAATTCAACCACACTGAAAAAAATTCGCAAATTAAATAGATTAGGCCATCAATGAACATTAAAAGCTCGGGTGAATTACCATAACTGGTAATACTCTATGCGTTTTGAAAAGATTTTGTCAAACTTTCTATCAAAGGCTGTATGTGATATTTTTTTATTTACGGAAACAAAAAAGAAATTTGATTGTTAATGCAACAATTGATTTTCGTTTTAAATTTATGAAAAATTACGACCTTAAGACAATTATTGATAGTCAAAATTTTGACTTGTCAGAAACGAATTTTAGTTTTCAAATTTTATTTCTTTTCTCTTTAATTTTATTTAATATTTTTAAGACTGCAGAATTCTTTATTCCATGACTCAATACCAAGCATGGGGGAGGGGAGAGCCGTCAATGACTCAAAACAGCTGAATAAAGCTCAAAGTTGTAAATATTTGCCTTTAACCCTTCCTTTGTTATAATCAATCCGGTAAGTTCATTGGACTCTAATATTTATATAGATCCTTAAAAAGCGAAGTTTGTGATTCGCGTATCCTTATAGTTTTTTTTCCCATTTCTCTCCTTTTTCGTTTCGCATTACTATTTCTGTCCGCCACACAGAATCTATAAACGGGTCTTCGGCAAGTGTGAGTGAAAATTATTAAAAAAAAAAAAGAAGTAAACACAAAAAAGGTTATCTTGAATGTTCAACATTCTTCATTTATCAATGACATTATTTAATGAAGATTAAGGAAATAGACACTTTTTTGTTTTCGCTTTTGCGGGATATCAGTGAAATCACTTACATTTTTAAACTCTCGACAATCGTATTTTTACGCATTGAAAATTGGGAATACGCTTCAAAAATGTAGTCAAGTGTATTCACACGCTTTTTGTTTTTAATAAAAACGAATCATCATTCAAAATGAAAAAATGGCATTTAGAATTTTGAAAATAGAGTTCCACTGATTTTTTTTTAATACAAAATGTCAAAAATCAAAATTGTATCTAACTCTTCTTCCTTTCCATTTTTCATCCTCAGAAAATAAGTTTTTTTAATTGGAATCGATCATTATTTTCGTATTGTTCACTGTTTTCGTATATATCACTTCTCCAGAAGTAATTTCATTCGTCCAAAAATGATCGAGGAGTATTTTCACGCTTTGAAACAGAAGTATCTCTGAATGCTATGATATATATTGGTTTTTGTTTGACCGTGTAAAAAAAGAAAATTAAATTTCGACAGAAATGTTTTTTTAACGATATACTAGACTTGGTACTTTTTCAGAAACAGTAGTAGTCACACTTAGCATTAAACTAAATACAATTTTTATTTTTTTTTTTAAATTTCACTAAAATGTGGGATTGAGTATTTGTGGTATAGATTCTGGAATAAACATTATCATCTTTAAGGCAGTTTATTTTAAGAAAACAAATATGTTTTCTCTGCAGTCACGATACAGGTGACGCACAATATTCCTTTAATTTTTAATTAATTAATTTATTTATTATTATCCTTTAGTTTTTATTTGCATGGGAGCCTACGGCAGCTCACAGGTCTAGCACTTCTGTTCAATTTGATATGAATTTTCTCATAATCGGTAGAGCTCAGATAGGTAAACAACCTGCGCTCAATTTGTATGTGCGCGCAGCTCAGGCACTTCTGTTCAATTTGATGTGAATTTTCACATAATCGGCGGAACTCAGGCTGGTACACAACTAGCGCTCCATTTGCATGTGAGCTCAGCACTGGCACTTCTGCTCAATTTTTGATGTGAATTTTCTCATTATTGGCGGAACTCAGGTTGTTAAACAACTAGGGTTTTATTTGTATGTGAGCTCAGCTTTGGCACTTCTGTTCAATATAATGTAAATTTTCTCAATAGGCACATAGTGAGAGATAGCACTAATATCCTAAAAAAAAGTTTTTTCCCGAATTCTTATCCCACTCTTACACTAAAGATAGCTAATATTAGTATACTTGATCAAATTAACCCATTAATACCTGACATTTTTTCCCCCAAAGATATTTTGTATACTGGTTATAAACAGTGTTTAATGGGCAGGAAAAATAATAAAAAAAATATATAAAAAATAATTTTTGCACATAAATTAATTGCATAATATAGAAGTAGGGTCCATGTTCTTTATAAAGGGCATGCAGTGAAACAAGAACTTAGGATTTTTGAGGACTTCGGAGGGTATTAAAGCTTCAAATGAGATGTCTGTTACGGTGGAATTGCCCTTATCCAAAATTATTTAAGGAATTAGTTATCTTATTCTTAACATCTTTACCAATTATTTGGCTGAAAGCTTGTTCCAGCTTCTTGGTATAACTACCGTTTTTTAACATTTATTTATTTATTTATTTTTTTGACTTGATTCTTACATTTAAATATTTTTTGTCATGGTTCTTTCACATGAAGGACATTTTTATTTATATATATTTATTATTTCATTTCTTCTCTTTTCTTTTATAAAAACGGAAAGGAAAATCATCAACCATTTGTAAAAAAAATCACAAATGATTGACAGTCCTCGAATCGAAAGCTTTATTTATTTATTTATTTTTGCAAAAAAAAAAAAAAAAAAAAAGAAAAAGAAAAGAAAAGCAAGTGTTAATGTAAACAGATGAAAATATTACTTCTCAGCCCCCTCCCCCCTCAACCAGGCGCGTCGTTATTCGGGGTCGTGTTATTCGGGGGTGGGGAGGAAGGGAATTAACACCCACTTGAGGTTTAGAAATATGCCATAATGGTGCATTATGGGGTATTTTGTTGTTTTTTTCCCTTTTAAATGCATCGAGTCTCTTTGCTCCCCATCAATCCCGTGAAAACTTTAACCCATTAATGCCTGACATTTTTTTTACAAAAATATTTTGTATACTGGTTACACGGCTACAGAACACACTTTACAATGGTTATGTGTTGCTATCTGTTAATAATGAATTGAAACATTACCAAAGTTTTTATTGAACACTATAATTTGTTTGAAATGCTCATTTTTGGTCAATTGAAACACTTTTTGGACCGTCCCTAAAAAGGGACGCTAGGCATTAATGGGTTAAAATGACGGGATTCATTTTTCCATGGTGCCGAACAGAGACATTTGAGACCTACAACAGCTATTTTGTAGGCCTGTAAAAAATAAAGTAAAATAATAATAATAATAATGTTCAAAGAAAACTTTTCTTGTGCTCTATAGGATCCTAGTCTCCTCAATTTTACGTAAATATCTTACTCTCTATTATAACATTTGTAGCTAGCACTTTCCTCTTTGCATTAAACAATAAAAAAGTTCTATTGTTCTGAAGAAAATTTCACAAAGGCAATACTTTCTTCGTTTTTACTTTGATTAAATTGATTCTTCTCCTCCCGTAAATGGGGTGAATAGCATTGGTGGAAAAATAAACATAAATGAATTTTTAACGTCAGCGATACGGTTCAACTTTTCATTGGCTTGCAGATTTTTGATAACTAACGCCCCTTAACCAACAATAACAAATCTATTCGTTAAAAACAGTGCGTACGTGACGCCTCCCCGCAAAACCAGCTTCAGTGCAAAAAATATCACCCGCGGAACAAAAGAACGCGCTTTCCAAGTTGGCGACGCATTTTGCCGATCTATCTCCTCTGTGCGGTTCCAACGCGCATGCGTGGCGCTCATTTATAAGCCCCGATATAGGTTCGGAGGAGCGTAGACTGACTTCTGAAGTGAGCAAGGAATGAAGGTATAGGAGCTGTTGAGCCTTTGCTAGCTCCTTAGCTGAGCTCACAGCCTCGTAGCTGGCTTTAGTAGCCTAGCTAACTTGTTGGGTTTAACATCGGGTTTTAGAATCGCCACCCATCGTAAACGAATGGCTATGTTTTGAAAATTTGATTGACGTTTGAGCGAGACGGTTTTTAAACGTCCCGTCGATTTTTGTTTGGTGTTTTTCAATACCTCCATCGTCAACATTTCGTCTAACGACGAGAGCTGTTATCCCAGCGTCCGTTTAATTAATAACCAGGTCGGTTTTACGATAGCTACTTTTTCAGTTGTACTGTTAAAGTTGTTTTTCGATTGTCCAAGATGAAAACAGAAGTTTTTGTGGGTGGAACGCCGGGTATCGAGGAGAATTCGAGCGTGCTCTCGCCGCCGAAGAATTCCGAAGATGCTGTCACAATCATTTTGCTGGATACACCACAGAATACTCCTGTTGGAACCCCTGGATCTGATGTTATTAACTCATCCGGTAAGTGGCATTTAAAAGTATTGGTGTCTCAAACGATTTTGAATGTTAGCAGTTGTAAACTGTCATGCAGACTTTTAGCTGAGTTGGTAAACAACCTGGGCTTAATTTGCATGAGAGCTTATTTAAGCTCGGCTCAGGCACTCCTGTTTAATTACATGCTGATTTTCTCACTATCAGCGGAGCTAAAGTTGGTAAACAACCAGCACATAATTTGCACGTGAGCTCACCTCTGGCACTTACTTCTGTTCAATTTGATGTGAATTTTGTCATCGGCGGAACTCATTGTTGGTAAACAAACAGCGCTCAATTTGCATGTGAGCACAGCTCTGGCACTTCTGTTCAATACGATGTGAATTTTCTCATAATCGGCGGAACTTAAGTTGGTAAACAACCAGCGCTTAATATGCATGTGAGTTCCGGTCTGGCAATTATATTCAGTTTAATGTGAATTTTGTCATTATTCGCGAAACTGAGGTTGATAAGCAACCAGATTTTAATTTAAAGGGAAGCTTACGGGACTCAGCTCGCTCTAGCACTTCTGTTCAATTTGACATGAATCTTCTCATTATCAGTGGAACTGAGGTTGGTAAACAACGAGCGCTCAATTTGCATGTGAGCTCAGCTCTGGCACTTCTGTTCAATACGATGTGAATTTTCTCATAATCGGCGGAACTTAAGTTGGTAAACAACCAGCGCTTAATATGCATGTGAGTTCCGGTCTGGCAATTATATTCAGTTTAATGTGAATTTTGTCATTATTCGCGAAACTGAGGTTGATAAGCAACCAGATTTTAATTTAAAGGGAAGCTTACGGGAGTCAGCTCGCTCTAGCACTTCTGTTCAATTTGACATGAATCTTCTCATTATCAGTGGAACTGAGGTTGGTAAACAACGAGCGCTCAATTTGCATGTGAGCTCAGCTCTGGCACTTCTGTTCAATGTGATGTGAATTTTCATATTATTGCCGGAATTAAGGCTATTTACACGTTATATTAAGTTCTGAAGACTCTGGGATTCCCGCACTTCTTTGGTCAAAAATTAAAATATGTTAACCGCTATTTTTGATGTTGGAAAAAATAGGTAAACAACTGTCAATACTCACGACAAAGGAATTTTTATGATAATTTCATATTCTGTAATCAAGTAATATATTCATTCATACTCGAGCAAGATTTTTTTTCGACAGCGAGCGCGATTAAAAATTACATGGAAAAAATCCGTTTCAATGCTTTTTAAAATAAATACAAATCGTTTCGCAAAGTATTACTGTTAAAAATTAGAAA
Source organism: Uloborus plumipes (assembly GCA_038373865.1). Lineage (NCBI taxonomy): Eukaryota > Metazoa > Arthropoda > Arachnida > Araneae > Uloboridae > Uloborus > Uloborus plumipes. The sequence continues at coordinate 55,975 of JAXGGA010002369.1, read as the reverse complement.
AACCCTTTGTTTTGTTTCGTTTAAATTAGAAAAATATTAGTTGACAAATGAAGATATCTTCTGAATTAGATATAAACAAAGATTTCATTTCGTTTCGGTCACCCTCACACAAGTTTCTCACGTTCCTCGCATTTTTAGTAATATTTTTGAAGGCGAATTTTAGATGTTTCAATGTGCTAATACTAATGAAAGTGGTTTTTCATACTTGAAAAACTAACATAAGGAAAATTAGAACAGGTAAAGTTGATTTTTTGTAAATGTGTCTTCTTGAGAAAAAAGATGAATTAACATTTAGAAATATTTTTTACTGAGCCGATGTTATAGCAACTTACCAGCAAGTTTTATAACCGTAAAAACGCGAAGGTTAGTCCACTGTTTTTGTTTAAATAGTTCAGAATGAGTACTTTTTACCGTTATAACTGTAATTAATTTAAATTTTGGAAGATCTTCAAACTTGAATAGACTTGTGTTTCTGCACTATGTATTATCTGATTAATTACTTAAGTTGGCAAACTGGGTTTAATTTTTTAAAACAGGTTTAGTGAATGAGGTGCGGGAGCCTTATCTTCAGCACTTAATGATTAAATAGTCTGAATTCCATCCAAAATGAGAGAATTTACATGCAATTGAAGACAGATTGAGCCCTTTTGTTAAATTGATGAAAACAACGTTAGGTAAAGCACAGCAATCTTATAAAATTCTTTCATTGCGTACTACCGCGTGCTAAGCGCAAAAATATCTGCAGCTGAGCACAAAAAGAGTTTTATACCAACCTTAGAGATTTGTTTCAGGTTCCACATTTCAGATTTTTAAAAATATGTACCATTCACAAATGACCATAAAACATTGCAATCAAGAACCATCTCCTAACAATAACTCAATTTTGATAAAAAGTGCCGATACGACTTTTATGCTTAGCACGACAGCATAGCGCCCTTCAAAGTAGCACCATTCAAAAAAGGATTACTTGTAACCCCGAAGAACATGTATGTAATAATTTATTATTTTAGTGTCTTGTTGACCTTTTTTTCAGTTAATCTTCACTACAAAAGTGTTGGTTTAATTCTTTTATAAGATGCTTTTAATTACTTTAAAAGTCTGGTAGTGCTCGTCACATTCTTGAAAGAAAAAAAAAACGTAGAAGTTATGCTACTCTTTTATTTTACACATGAATACTATTCAATCAGTTTTTAATCATATATTAAGAATTTAGGATATACGTATATTTATAGTGTTAAATTTACATTTTTCTTTTTTGTTTCGTCAACCTTTTAAATAGTGAACGCTGTGTGCGAACACTTCGAATTTTATCACAGATCGTTTTTATTAGTACATTTTGGTAGCTTTATAATTTCTTCCTAAGCGTTATACCGATAAATTTATATCTTATGCATCATTTCATGTTTGTTATGTTTGTTTTTGTTATTGTCTATAGTCGTTCCCGTCATTTGGAAATTGTCCTATAATTTTTAGAGAACTTATTAACTAAAATTATATTCTTCAATCCTCTGAAGCACGTTTTAATGCGCAACATGTGCGTATTTGTCATTACCAAAAACTTGACTGAAGTTAATTTGTGTCCAACATTAATCGCAGGTCGGTCATTTAGGGGGAGGGGGATCAGGAGTTACTCCCCCTCCCGAAAAAAATCGAGATGACGATCCTGTGTAAATTTATTGTGATGTTTTTAATTTTAACATCCTTGTATTATATTGTCAACATTTCCCTGTATATTAAACCTTACCTCTATCTCCGTGTTTACATTCTACATAGAAAACGAATTGTTAGGCATTTTCTTTCAATTCTTTGGAAGTTAATAAGCATGATATTTCAAACTGATGCAAGTCTCTGCAATTTTCTCCTTACCGAGATGTAGAACATTCCCGATTTGGCAACCTTCTTGGCGACAGTTCTGATTCGGTTGCTACTTTGTTACTAATGGAAAAGGGTGCGCTATACTTATTGTGGAAAGGTTTTTAAACGGTTTTATAAACAAAGATGTTTTAGTCTTTTTAAGTTTTTTAAACGCAGTTATTATCCAATTAATTTTGCATGAACGTTTAACTTTGTCTCTGAAAAAATACTTAAATAATATAATTTTATTTTTATCCAGTAAACCAGTGGTGTCCAACCTTTTTCTACCCGAGGGCATTACCTGATATTAAAATCATTCTCGCAAGCCAGAATACATACAAAATTTCATAATATTTAAAAATTTTAAAAATAATACGGGAAAAAATTGAAAAGGGAAGAAAGTTAAAAACCAATTTTTGTTATCATTATTTGATACTTACGTTATTAAATACATCAGTTTTTGAGAGCGCAATTTCTGTATGTTTGTAACATCATCGTTAACCGTAATTTTCGATTTGTAGCATTAAACAAAACAACGGGCCACACGGATTAGCTTCGCGGATCAGATGTGGCCAGCGGGCCTTAGGCTGAGCACCCCTGCAATTAACCAATGAATTTGACTTCTAATGGTAATCTCTACAAGTTAGAGGTCGAAATTCAGTCTCGTTCCGATCTCTGGAAAATCAATGTATTTACATACACGTGGGCTTGGTTTTTGCTGTTTTGTGGTATAATTCACATTGAGTACCTTTCTTTTGTCCCCCCCCCCTCTTGAAAAATTGGAAATTACGGGTCTGTAGAAACTATGTTATTAATGATTTCTTTTTCAAAGATTGATGTTACGCACATTTTATCTTTTAGAGATTTTAAAATACACTTTTTAATCCAACAAAAACTTTCTATCATTGAAATTAGGCTACTCGTGTGTTTTGAAACCTAATTATACAGTTATTTCTCATTTTTTCCCCTCTTAAACGTGATTTGCATGCATTCATTTTAATGATGATTCGTAAAAATGTTTACAAATTTTACCCACTAAGGAGGTGCGTCGGATTTCCAATGATACCAGGGAAAGATTTATAGGTTTGAGGGCCTGTCACTAGTCAAATTTTACGGCTTCTCTGTCTGTCACAGAACTAAGTACAGCATTCATCATGCGCGTTTTCGTATGCCCTTTAGGGGCCCTCGTGGACGTGAGGTTCCTCTCAATTGCGACATTCGCAACCCGGTAAATCCACCACTGAATGATACTTGTGCAAATATTCGTTGTTTTAATGACAGAAGCTGTGTAAAAAGAAATTTTAAAAATGTAGGGTTAAGAATCTTCAATTTTGTGGTATTATGCTCTCAATATCGCTAAAAATTGGGCGGGATTCGGGATTGATAACCTCTAGTAGTGATAATATCGAGGGATCTGCCGGCAGGTCGGTCTGTCTGGGATGGGTATCGCTCTTTGCCATGAATTTGAAGAGCACATGCAAAATTACCCTTTGAAATGTCAGTACCCCCTCTGTAGGATTAAAATAGATCCACTTATGTTGGGCACCGAAAAAACGGCATTTGCATTTGCTCTTTTTTATGCCAAGAAGTGTCAAGTAGTTGAAAATACGGCAGTCAACCATGAGAGAAAACAAAGTATTACAGACATCTTGCCGGATAATGTGTATAAGACTTCAAATGGCATAAATTTGAGGCAATTGAAATCGGGGATAAATAGGATCTTGTAATTGATTAGTCTTTTTTTTTCTTCTTCCAGCTTAAAAGTGTAAAAAAATAGAAAACTTACCACCAATGAAAAACTGTTACCTGTGCATTTGCATTTACTTTTTTTTTCCAACTTCGTTTTTAGTTAGAAAACACACGTCAAGTCTCTTTGACAATTTCTTGATGCTATTCAACCACTTTCTGCTTTTCTTTTTTCTTTTCCAGACCACCGTATAATTTGGGGCAGTAAAAGAAAATGCGATCGCCTACATGGCTCGTTGTAATATAAGGCTAGTAATCACATGCTTAAAGAAATCTGTTCAAATGATAAGAAATGCCCATAGATGGTAAACTTTAGGCTGTCTGTTACATTATATTTATAGAAAGTAATTACAATACTTTTTTTTTTTTTTTGCAGTTATCTTGTCATCGAATACTGCCAAAAGAACTCATCTTCTCCAGCATTAATTTATCCAGGCATTGCTTTATATGTAAGACAATATTTAAAAGTTTTGAACGTCAAGCGTTGGACCATGATATGGATTAGGACATTAGAAGGGTACTGAACCCTCTCTTACAGCGATCAAACATAGCCTAAAACTGCGTTTTGGGGACTTTCAATTACAAGAGATTACCGGAACCTCACATCACACCCTTGCTTAAACTCGAATGTATTACTTAGACCCCCCCCCCCCCGATAATGGCTTCTTCATGACCAGAAGCTAGATTCGCTCTTGATATCCGTAATCCCTCAAATACAGGATTATTGAGAAGTTAAAGGTTGTTGAATACCTTCTATTACTTCCTTTCTTTAATTCTTCTGACATAACTCTTAGCATAAGAAAACATTATGAGCGTTTTATACAGGCCCATCACTTAGGGCACCAGAAAGGGGCTGTTTGCCCTCTGACTTTGAGAAATTAATGTATTTACATGTAAGAGTAGGCTTGGTTTTGTTGTTTTCAAATAACATTTCCACCGAGTCTTCCCCCCCCCCGCGCCTCCCTGGCAAAATGTGAAATATATCGGGTCTGGTTTTACACTTTTCTTCAATTTGAGAGAAACAGTGGGCTGCCATTCATAAAAACATTATAATACGCTTAGAACCTTTTTTTGGAGACAAAATGGGTATCTCGACTTCGGGACTTTACTTTGAAATTATGATTTTTATTTTTAAGAACCTCTCGCTTCAAAAACGTTTATTACGTTTAAATCAACAGGTCTGCTTTTCAAGTCGATACATAATTCTTCCATAATTCATAACATTTCAGAGTTAAAATTCAGATATTACGTATCAGTATTATCTTGACCTTTAGCTTGAAGAACTATTTGCATCGTAATCAGTACGTTAGCTATCAGTCTTGAATTACGCTATTGAGTGATATTTTTTATTCATATACTTCTACTTTGAAGCATATTGTTAAGATATGTACTTTCTCGGCGTAAACATTCCCGCCCTCCATTTATCACACATTAAAGCATTTTGGTTCTATCTTTTATCATCGAAATGGTTTGAATTTATTCGCAATGAAATGATTGGGATATTGTTTTGATAACGTTAAAAAGTAAATGATTTTATCGTGATTTAATAATTGCTTCAAGAAACATGGTTTGGAAGTAATCTCTGAAAATATAGATCCTCCCCCCCCCATCTCACTTTGAAAATGTTAGCAGTTCTTTTCTTATACGAACAGAAATTTTTCTGGTTTATGGGTGTTAACAGTATTTTTCAAAACAATCACACTAGTACAGGCAACAAGGCGGGGGGGGGGCGGTTGAGGGGGGGGGGGGCTAATCTATCTTGCTCCCTTTGTGTTGGGACCTTACTCATACCCAATGTTTTCTGTTATACAAAGTCTGGATTTTCACCCATCTATTATAACATATATCACGATCTTTTTTTGGTGTGATAAAATGTAACTTTTTATTACACTATTTCAAAATTTTAGCTTGTAGGCCGGCCACCTTTGGAACACTGTTTCAAAAATGGCTCATGTGTTGAAATCACTTGTAAATTTTTAAAAAACATTGTCGTTAGCATATTTTTACATCTAAGAGTAATGCAATATTAAATGAAAAGTAAAAACTTTAGATTCAGTTTTTATAAGAGCCGGGCAGAGATCGGGTGTCCAGATATACACCATTTTTGATTTTGCTAAAATTTTTATGGTGGATTCTAAAGATTTCAAAAGACCCGTATTTTCTCTTTTTTCCCCCAAAAAATGTTTGGAAGCCTGTAAAAATTCGTCAAGCTTTGTCCGACTGACCCCCTCTAAATGACGGGTCAGGCTGATCACGTTGGGCTCACCTACCTTAGTCTCTATCAAAAATATCAGATACAGTTTCTGAAGTAACTGATTGGAGCTATTTTTAGTCATTTGTGAGATGAGAATCCGAAAAGTTGTCTCAAATTGTGTCACGAGCATGACGACTGGCCGTATAATAGAAGGAAGAAAATAATATTGGTCAGCTAGATTACAGTTTACATTGCTCACCGCACAATAGGAGGTCTGGGAGAACGCCTGCACAATCCTGCCTTGTTCCAATTGTGTAGAATGGGGGTGGTTTGGTTGTGATTTGATCAGCGAACTCGTTGTTTTCTGCAGACCGTATCATTAAGTCCTCGACAACAGAATAACTGGAATAGAGTGGACGATTTTGCCAACTAGGTGCTCCACAAGATGTAAGCATTATTTCCAACAGTCAGGAGATGATCTTTTGGGATGATAATTATACATTTCATACATGGGGGGGGGGGGGGGGTAGGCTTATTCAGTATTTTGAAATATCGATATTGTTGAGCCATTCTGGTCTACTATGGGGAGCAGAATTTGATCCTTCTCAGTTTCCCGATATTCTTCTTCATGAGGAATTTTATCTTTCTTTAAACTTTATGCATGACTTGTATGATTGTTGCTCTAGAGAGAGATATACAATCCGTTGTATAAGGCCGTGGTGGCCCGATCGGCAAGGCGTCCCACTCGTAACCGGAGGGTCCCTGTTTCGAGGCCAACCAATCGAAGATCAGTGTTAATTAATGGTGGATGGGGCAAGTTAAATAAGTTTGTGGTCCCAAAATCCTTCAAGTTCCCATTCCTAATCAATACCTCTGGGGGTGCTGGACTAGAGGTTGCTTTACTCCAGGTCCCTTCGAAGCTACAAGCATTTTACTGCTACAAGCATTATTTCTAATAGCGACCTAACAGAATACAGCTTAGTCTACCCCCTGTCCTCCCCCCACACATTAACAAATAGAATTTTTATGTGTTATATATGTGGTTGCACTGCAATTGTATGGTTAGTTGTTAAATCAGATTTATTACTTCCGTTTTAATTATAAAAAGCACATTGTAAAAAAATACACACGATAGAAAAGCTGGGGCGAATCCCACATTCAAAAAAAGCTTGTGGGGTAAACTATTTATGAAATTTGCCCTCTCTTTTTAAAATTTTGCGGAAAACGTATTTTGAGCCTGTTTAAAATATTTATATTACCTTTAGAAATGCTTTTAAAAGCAGGAACTAAAAGTTTTAATCACATGTTTTCTGTCGTTTTTGAGGCTCCTGAAAATTTTTAGAAGCTTAAGCGTTTAGCTTTTTGGGTAATCTAAGCCCTGAAGGTACCTACGCCGTATTAACCCATTAATGCCTGACATTTTTTTTCCCCAAAGATATTTTGTATACTGGTTACAAACAGTGTTTAACGGACAGGAAAACTAATAAAAAAAATATTACGTAAAAAATAATTTCTTTATTAAGAAAAGAAAAATTGTCCCTTAATAGTTACGACAGACCCCAGAGGGTACATACTTTTTTACTATTTTTTTTCTGCCTACGACATAATATTTAAAAAGACATTTTATAAAAAGAAATAAAATCAGCAATTAACATAAACTGGGAAGCTGGGAATAACTTTGAAAACTTAGTTTTTTTTCTTGAGATTGTGAACGATGTACTTTTTGATAAAGATCATATTAAAACTGCTACAGAACACACTTTACAACGGTTATGTGCTACAATCTGTTGATAATAAATTGAAACAATACCAAGGTACTAATTGAACACTATTATTTGGTTGAAATGTTCATTTGGGGGAAATTCAGACCCTTTTTTGGACCGTCATTTGGACGCTAGGCATTAATGGGTTAATATCGGTGTCTATAATCTTTTGTAGTTTCCATAAAATTGTCAACCGTCTTTATAGAAAGAGTAAATCATTCATGCTATCGGCGAAGTACTTCAACATGGGTAATCATTTGAATTGATAACTGAAATATTCACCAGCATATAAAAAAAAATAAACTTGGTCTAAATATATCCATGTAGACAATCGGACCTTTAAACATTTTCCAAACTAGTACTTGTATCTCGGCGAAGTTAGTGCCTGTTTTGCGTAAGCATTTTGTTCCACGAAACTTTTTCTTCCGAAATTCTACCTTATTATTGATTTTTATTGAAATTCCTCCAGTGTTTCGGTATCTCCAAGTAACAACTTTAGTTGGAAGATAAGAGGTGAAAGTTGAATAGATAAGGATTCTTAAAAAGAAATGAGTTTGCAACTTTCTTCGTTCTGAAATTATTTCATTATTAATCCGCTTATAACGAAAAGACTAACATCACCTTAGTTCTTTATCCATCGCATTTCATTTTAACAAGTGGCAATATTTCAAATTCATCACAAGTCATTTCGATAAGCTGCAGAATGCTATTGATTATATCAGTTCCATTCTCAGAGTTTTTACTGTAAGCCATTGATTTCATCTACTTATGATTGTTCGATACATTATTTTATTGATGCTTTTTAAAAACCGGCAATTAAAAATACTCTATCTGCGTCACAGTCGCAAACGATGGAGAGCAACCTTGAAGTACAGGGTAAAAATAAGATTTGCCCGAGGGTGTTGTCCTTCCTCTGTTTTCATTGTTGCTAAAAGGCAGGAAATATGTGTTGCAGAAGGGAGAGAGACAGAAGCTAAATAACAGCCAAAGCCAGGAGAGCCGCGTGAATATTTATATGCAGGGAACGCTCGTAAGCATCTGCTTAAAGCGGAAGTCAAAGCTAGAAGTTTCTTTTCAATTATTGGCAACGTAACTAGTGGGTTGTTTGCCCGAGTTGAATAACGGATTAACGGATTTTTAGGTGCAACTGCCGACATCAAATGCTTTTAGAGGAGATACGAAAACATAGACCGTTGGGGAAAGGGAGGGAGTTTTTTTTTTTTTAAATTTAAATAATAAAAATATTTTAATCTTTTGATTTCATTTGATCATCAAAGTGCAGTTTTAATTCAAATATTTGGCCGTTTTTTTAATAAAAGTTTTATAAGTTCTTATCTTTAAGCTAATGTTTTCCAGGACTAGATAATCTAAATTTCCCACACCAACATGGATTTCGTCACTCAGGTTCTAATTTTTGGTTTCTATTTAAAAGTATCTTCATCTACTGTAGAAAAAAAAAAGTTTTGAAGTAAGCAGCTTTTGTCAAGATTGTCAACTAATGACAGATTAATGAAAGTCGCATTCAACTGTCATTAACGTTGATGGAAGTGACGCTAACATTGACTTAATCAGTACAGTGAACTCCTGATTATCCGCGGGTCTTTCACTCTTCTCTTTTTACGTTGAAAATGCGTTGATATTCATTTTTAGCGATTAAAGATATTTTTTACATTGAATGTAATCGTTTTTAGCTATTCAGTGAAACACCGATTTTGCGTTTTTCAAGGGACTGGGGAGAAAACGGAAAAAACGTAAAATTCAGGAAATACAGTCGAACTCGTTTATAACGAGCTCGGATATAACGAGAACTCGGATTTAACGAGAGAAACGTGAATATTTGGTTGGATCAATGAAAAGTCTATGGAACAGAATTCGTTTTTAACGAGTAAGACCGGTTTTAACGAGCAATTTTTTCTGTCTCGCAGTTTTTTTTTTTCTCCTTTCTAGTCTTATTCCTGTCTTATCTTCTTTTTTTTAATGTTTTGATAAGAATCTTTTTCTTTATTTTTCTTTCCGTTTATTGTTTCTCCCCTTTAAGACTAGCGCAACCAGGAACTTTTTGCTGGGTCATTAAATAAAGAACAGTATTTAATTAAATTAAAATAAGTATTAATTAAATTACAAGTAAACTCAATTATTTGACCTCCCAAGCCCCCACCCCTTCTGGTTGCACACCCGCCATAAGGACCCGTTTATTACGAGCACTCGGATTTAACGAGCAACATGTTACGGTCCCTTCGTGCTCGTTATAAGCTAAAATCGAAGTTTCACTGTGGTTTCCATTTTAATGTGTGAGTGCTATTGATTTTTGTAGCTATCATCACAATAGTATCATTTTTTACCTATTTTTCGGATTTTCCGCAATATTCGCTCGTCTGCGGCTACCGCAACACCCTATTCCGCGAATAATCGAGAGTTTACTGTATTATCTTAAGGTTAGTAATGTGTAAGCCTAATCCTTAACTTGTGATATGATGGTTTCTGTAACTAGGGAAATGTTTTTGTAAAGTAAGTAGGGTGGGTTGGGGTAATTTGGGTATAAATTATGTTTTATTGAATAAAATGAAAACTAATCATTTGAGACACCTACAAAAATTCAGTTATAAACATCCTACATACCTATGAAATTATGCTGAAAAAATGTTTCCAACATTCTTATTAAAATTGATAAAAATAAATTCGCCTTTTTGAAAACAGCAATGTAATGCAAACCAACTACTTCCAAATAGTGTTGCAAATTAACCTCTCACTCTATGTTTTTCAAATTTAGGTATGTAGACATTACATATGTTTACTTTAATTTGTCACTGAATGGAAACATTTATCATTATTAGTTTTCATGTAATTAATGATTTAAAAACATGGGGTAATTTGGGTATACAGTTAAATTACATATCAGAAGGACAAATAATTATTTTATTGGACTACAAAACAGGAATTTATGTGCCTCCTAACTACCTGAGGTTATATATGCTGCTATAATATATTTATATCTCTCACAAAACAAATACTGCCCAGTCAATAATCGATTTGTCATTTTGTGCATTTTATGTATTCGTTACTTCGAATTTGTTTTATTTGTAGTCTGGAATTTGTCTTAATACTAATAAAAATTAGTTTTTATATTATCTCATTATTTATATTATACCTACAGACAACATAAGTCTTGAAAAAATTAAGTAGGGTAGTTGCTAAAACCAGACTTTGTTCTCTAACCATTACTATACCCAAATTCCCCCATCCACAGGGTAATTTAGGTATAGTAAAACTTAATTAGCCATTAATATGCAAATGGTTCTATTAACTTAAAATTCATTAAAAACTATTCTAGAAAGTCATAATGCTAAGCTGAAACAAGAAAAAGAAAAAAGAATATTAGTATACATTTTTTACAGGACTGGAAAGCTCAAAGTAGGTCATTTTTTTACCCAAATTACCCCGATCCACCCTAATGAGGTGCAGTGAAGGAAACTCGAACTCATTATATTTCTTGTGCACTTCACAGAATTTATCAAATTAAAGCAGGAAAAATTCCACTGATGTTTGTATTATTTCCATTAATACAACTGAAGTAGCACGTTAGGTGACATATCTATAAAGCCATGTGTGTAAACGTTACAAAACGTTTGAAGGCAAAAGTAAAATTCTTTTGGGGTGTTGGCAGTACTTACTATAATACAAAAATAAGTAAAAATGTAGTTCTGTAGTCATCAGAGATCACTTTCCTATGGCATGTGTGTACTGAAGTGAAGCAGTGTACCCCAAATTGCCAGCCTATCTGACACAAGACAACTACAGTAAGGGATTAAATTTAAATTTAGCAATTAAATTTTAGAGAATATATTAGTTGTATGATTTTGGTGCAGGTAACACTAGATTTTATAACTATCAGTTAAAATTTAAAGCTATCAAATGAGCCAAGAAAAAACAAAAGTATATTACTAAACTATTACCTTACATAATTTATTACCTTAGTATTGAGTAGGACGAAAAGCAACAATAAATAATCTCCCCTTTGAACCCATTTTTTTCCCTTTCAAACTCAACGTCTTAAACTGTTACCTTTATTCTCCAATAAACTTTAATTACCATTCAAGCGTATTTCCACCTTGTTTACTCCAAGCCATAACAATGACTCCATCCTTCTAATTTCTAAAAAGTAGGCCACCGGAACATACATAATTCTAGTATGTTTTGGAGAGGGGAAAAAAAAAAACCACATTAAAATTTCAGTTTGGCGCCAGTAGTGATAAAAGGTGGAAAACAGGTTTGCTTCTCTCCTCAGCGCACAATCTCATTGTGAAATTTGTGAAATCTCGTAGTAGGCTCCTCACGTAATTCTTTTGATAACCACTGCATTTTTTTCCGGTTGACTCAAACGTTAAATTGTGTTTGAAGTGTATTTTACTTGTGTCTAGTTGAATTGTTGACCGATTGCAAACAATAGGTTAATGAGATAGAGTTGGCTCTTAAATGTTAAGGCCTTGAGATCTTTACTGATCGGGTGTTTTAATGCAATCGAGCAGTTTATTTTATTGAAGAGATTTTTAGACTTCTTTTTCATTACCTAAATGGTAGAAATAGTAGTTTTTCAGTGTTTTGTCTAAGTTTGAATTCATCAGGAGCATAAAAATTTCATGTCTGACAATCTTCAGTTTCATATTTTTTCAATTGAACAAAAATCTTTCTGCTCGGTATGGAAGCTCCTACTCTAAAAGTTTGTTCATTACGTCATACGTCACGGCTTTTTTATGCATCCTTATGTAATAAACAATCACCAACTTAGCAACAAAATATAGCTGGACCAATTATGTTGCGTAATAGTTCGCGTAAATGTTAGTTCGCAAAATACGTATGTTATTTTGCTCATGAACTCATGAAATTCGTTTTACGGTTAAAAAAAAAAAAATGGAAAAAAAGGAAACACTTGAATATTCAAAAAAAAAAAAGTATTGGTTTAGACAAGACATCTAAATTATTTATGACGTTTTAAAATTATTAACCTGCATTAAAACTCCTTCAATTGTGATTATTAGTTTTAAAAACATTAATAATTTTTATTTATCACAAAACTATAATTTCTATTCGTACGCGAAATGAAAATTGAGTGAAACGCGTGCTAGTTTAAACCATCGGTAAAAAATCCTTTCATTAATGAGATTTCCTAAAGCGTGCTACGCCGTGACTACTATCACAGACTATTACCATCTCTTGCCACCAGTGGTAGAAATAAGTAGTCGTTAGGCTCATTTTGCGACCAAAAATTTTGATTCCTAGATTTTCAAGGCACCAAATTTGACGCCTAAAGTTTTGGTCGCACTGAAACTTTTCTTTCCTTACTTGAGACCCGAAATTGACTTGAAGCTTAAATTTGTCAAAATATTTTTAAAATACAATTAATTTTGTCTTTAAAAAACCATTTTCTTCTGTATATTTTAGATTTTAAAAAGATGAAGTATGCTATGAGTAGCATGTACCATTTGTATTCAATTAACATTTTTTAATTGTTGGAACTTGGAATGCATACTTGATTCATAAAAAATGGCGTCTAAGTTTTTCAGTTTACCATCTAGAAACTTATAATAGGCGTTATCATCACGCCCAGATTTGAATTCTTATTGCGAATCGTTATCTCGTAATTTTTATTTTGGTACTTAAACTCCTTTGCTTCTAGGTGTTTCAAATTATCTTGCTTTGTTCCTGGAAATATTTTATAAATGTTTTATTAAAAAATAAATAAATAAAGAATAAATATGCAAAACCCTTTCTTCAGAATCCCCCCCCCCCCAAAAAAAAATGCGGATCAGCGTCAATTATGCACAAAAGAGAGTACGGAGGAGGAGTCATTTAACCAAAATATTAGCATAAAAAAGTAATTTGTTTCGTGTTATTTTGTCGGCCAAAGACACTTAGTAAACATGTTATTTCACTGTGTGTATGATGTTTGTTTTTTGAGTTTTAGTATGAAAATGGAAATCATATCTCAGCCGCTTCCTCTGTTTAAACACGAATTTTTCTTTCTTCTAAAAAATGTTTTCTCCTATTTTTTCCATTTTATTTGCTTAAGCATTAAAGAGTAAACTATCTTATTATAATTGCTATCTCTTATTGCAAAACATGTTTTTTGCATTTTTATGGGAAATTTGCTCCACCTATTGCTCAAAGAACAACTTTGTTTTCAGTTAAACTTTACAGACAGAGTAAAAACGGGCTATCAACTGATACTTAAAAACGAAAAAAAAATATGAAAACAGAAAAAAAGAGCATTTAGTGTGCAAACTGTATTTATGTGTTAGTGTTAAAACTATTTTGAATTAATAGTACATGGATGAGGAATTATCAATTTTATCAGTAAGATGCACTGCCAAATACCATAAGTTATTGAGTCTTCATTTTCCTATGAAATTGAGTGGAGACAAAAAGAAAGAAGAAAGGAGGGGCAAAAGCGATATGATACTACTAGATCAGTAGGACATCCTGTAAAAGATGAAGCGTTATTATATTCTAAAAGGGTGGACTTTAGAAAATTTTGAAGAGAAATTTACTTGAAACCAGTTCTTAGTTTTGAATAAAAAGTGCGGGAGCACTATAGTCTTTAGAGCTTTTTTTCTTTTCAACATCGCAGACATGCAAAGTAGCGCAGTGAAGGGTTAAAAAAGAGAGGGGGGAGAAAAGAGGTTAATGAGCAGAAAGAGAAATATCTCTTGAAGTATCACTTTTCTCTTCCAAAAGCGCTTGCCTTTTCCATGATTACTTAACTTCCAGACATTTGAAGGGGAACGGGAGGGGGGGGGGAGGGATGTGAAAGTGCCAAATGTGAATATGAATAGTAATTTTATACATAGTTATCAATCTTATAAAGTGTGACGCAATATTTTGAACGCAAGCATCAGCAGAAAACTTCAAACAAATGTTGATCAATTATGAAAATCCTACAATAATATGAAGTCCAATTACCTGTGGTAGTCTCATAACTCGCCACCCAATCATATACTAACATATTTGGTAACTGTCCATTAAATTAAGGAGATTGGACTGCTTCGTTTTACACGAAATGCTGTGAGCCTGCTCCAGGATCGATGTTTAGATTTTTAGGGGGGTGGGGCAGTGCTAAGGGTGTATACTCAATGCACATTTTATTGAAAAACTACAAAAACCACGCTGAGGGCATGTGTAAAAACAAACTTTTCAAAGTGGGGGTGCGGGGGTCAGAAATAATCAAAAAGCCTGCTCTTTGTGGATACTTTAAAACTGGGACCAACCCGGGGGCGATCGCTCCCAAAGGGTCGTTTTGGCTCTTCAAGGGGGAGAAAGACTCGTGAAGGGCAGTGTAGGGAGCGATGAGTATTTAAAAGGTAGAATAATAATAATAATAAGCCAGCGAATGTTGAAATTGAAAACGCGTACGAAACATTGTCGTGCGTTCAGGCAAGGAATCGTAAATTGAAAAAGAAATAAATCAAAATTAAGGAGCTTCCTCCTCATATCTCGGTGGAACCTAAAAAAAGTACCATATCATTAAAATCCAGGTTTATGTATTTTTATGTTTTAACTCCTCTACATTGCAGTTTAAAAGAAATGATTTCTAAAAAAGATGCACTTTTGCTTCTGAAAAATTCGTCAATAATCTTTGTTAAATATTTATCTTCAAATCAGTTCTGGGGGGGGGGGGGGAATTAACACAAGGAAAAAAAAAGCATTAAAAAGGTACTTTTATGCATTTATTTTTTAGTTTCAGATTGATTGGATAAAATTTGCTTTCTCATAAATATTTCAACATTAACGATGATCACTAAAGCGAACTTAAAGTCAGTTAACTTCTCGATGGGCGCGACGGGCTCAAAAAAAAAAACTATTGATTTAAAGGAGGTATTGGTCAAGTGTAGGGTTTCATGTAAGCGATTAAGACTTACTAAGTAGCTGAGTTCCCGCACTTCGTTTCAATTTTATGCGAATTTTAATATTTTAAACTATTTACGTACGAAAACAAGTTCTGAGGACTCGAGGGTTCCCTTACTTCTTTTGTTACAAATTAATCCCTGGAATCGACTCCTTTCGAAAATCCCTACTTTTCGTGATAAGCATCATCATTGGATTTCCTTTGCAAACGCGTGCTCGTCCTATGATTGAATAAGAACTCGATTTTGAAGTGACAATGAAAATTGGAAAAATACAGTATTTTACTGTTCTTTTGACAACATAACTCATTTTAAATTATTTTATGCACTTTCTTGAATTCCTCAGGCTAGGTTTGATAGCGATAGATTATAAGTCTGCATCACGGGTGAGCGCCTAAGAAGCATAACAAGCTGTTATCTAGCAAGTTTTCACGTTTTAATGACATTACGACTTCTGTGTAGTCACGCGCCAAAACACGCTTGCACCACGGAAGCGAAAGCTGGAACTACGCTGCGATTTGATAGACTTGCAATGTGAGAAGAAAAAACGATGTTTGTTTTCGGTATAAAGGTTTAAGCTTTCCGCCAAGATAGTGCTGCACACGTGTTACCATGAGTTGGGTTAAAAATGGGGAATGGCGAGGAAACTGGCATTTCGCGCCAACCCTTTTTATCATCATCATTATTTTTTATTTTTACCATGCTCTTTTAGACAGTTGAACAGGCCAAATTACCATTGTCGGATGTGGTTCGTTGAATTTGGGTCAGAGAGCATTGTATGGTCCATTGTAATTGAAGGAGTTTGGTCAGTCAAAAGAACTTAGCTTGTGCGTGGAGCCGTTTTTCAGCTGCAAACATGTATTTTAAAAATAAAATGATCATATTATTGCTAAAGCCTTCATGTCATGGAATAATTTCCGCGCGTGTGAAGTTATGTTGAAGGTCTTTGCTAAAAAATACCGGTGTTCAATAGGTTTTATTTTTGCGTGCACGTGTAGAAGATTATTTCTATTTTAGGAAAGAAAGTCTGAGAGCATGGGCAATTGATGTCTTTGAAATCAATGTAGATTGCTGATGCTTTTTCTGCGTAAACAAACATTGACCAGCACGTGCATGATCTGTTTAACATACTAAGGTCGCAATACTTACGACCTCAAAAGTCATATGTTTTAATTATTCGTATATGCTACTGAACTACCGGTTTGAATTTAGTACAGATGAGGCTTTCAAAGATCTTTAAATTTGCCTCTTTCTTTTCTTAGACTAATATCATGTGTGTACTGATTAAAAAAGGGCTCAAACTTATATCGTACATTAACTTTTCTCTGTCAAAAATCGATTTCTGGCAGATTTTATTTTACAATGAAGTTTTGATGTCGTCTGCTGTGTTTCCCCTCGAGTTTATTTTCATGGCATTCGTAACTTGTTCAGTAATTTTTGATTTGTTAAGCAATGAACCATTTCTCAGCGCACTACAATAATATTTGCAGCATGTATGTGCAAAAATGTCACAGCTTACATTCAGTGGTTATTGGTGTGAATCTCTGCTCTTATGCAAAAAGAGTGATGTGTCACAAAAAGTGAAACTTGGCTATGAGAATCTTTCTCACTATTTGTTTTGCACTCCTTCACTTATATTGCATTTTTAAAATCCGCAGAAATTATTATTTCCATTATATTTCCTTAAATTTCTGTATCTAAAATATTAGTTACCATATTGCGAGTCTAATGAACGATCTGCAAGTTAAAAAATATAAAGTTGCAAGAAAAGGTTCTTTTTATGGGGACATTTTCAGATTCTTTCGCGATGAGGTCAGAGGCTCCTACCAAAGATCCTCGGCTTCTTTCGTTCATCCCCTTTTTATTCGCTCCCGGGGTGTATCCCCGGGGTGACCTTGGGACGACTTTGAACCTTCTGCCCTGGGAAGAAGTAGGCACGGCAGCACGTAGCTGATAAGAAGTCCCCTAAAATGAGTTACTGAAGCTAGACAGCAAATAATATTCTAGCAGATTAAAAAAAAAAATTATGATTGTTATCGCAAATGGCAACGTTGTGTTTGTATATGATATTTTGACGCTAATTGAATAACATCGCTCGTATTATTATTATTATTATTTTTTGCTTACATACCCTAGAAATTAGAGCAATGCAAATTGTTAACGATTATACCTTTCTGACAACACTGGCTAAAACAATTTAGGAAATGACAGTTGTTTGGAGGAAGGGGACACTGGTTTTTAAGTATCCCATAAAACCGCCCATGTCTATTAGCTCACATTCCTTTTTTAAAACACTTCAAAGTGTTTTACTCAAAATAATAATTAAAACAAATGAAGCAATTCGCGTTCCTGTAGCACATATTTACTGCCTTATTAATGCCTCATAACCATTGATAATCCTTTCGCCGTCGTAATTCCCACCTTAAAGTTAATTGCGATGACCTAAATTTTAAGTCCAGTCGTCATTCTGGACGTCTTAACTTATATTAACAAATAAAATTATCAGGCGACCATGATTTTTAATGATTAAGCCGATTCTCCTATACTGTCCTTCGTTGAACGCTATTACTAATAGGCATCTGTAAACCTGCATTCATCAAAATAATGAAATTTCAACAATTGACCAGCTAGTTATCAGTAAGTTTGTCAGTAAATTTGTGATCTCGGACAGTTCAAGTGTGCAGAATATCTACTCATCCATTTTACTGAGTACCCAGCGTATGTTATTTTTTTAAAATGTAAATTGGAAATGTTTAAAAAATCAGAAATATAACTATTTTTAGACAAGAGCTGTCAAAATGCTATGAATGATTATAACGTATCGCAAAAAATTTAAGCAATATTTTTTCAGAAGCACCGAGCACAAACGGTTCATTATCAAAAGCAGTGAGTAACCGCCTCTAAGCAAGGGCTAAGGCAGGAACATGCAATACACCGCCAACTCTGTTATTTCGATCAATGGACTGCAGTTTGTGCTTATTATGCACTCATCAGCATGGAATACGAAAGTAACAGTTGGAGGCAAAAATCCTTTTATAAAGCAAAGAGAGCCAAAAAACTGGTAGCTAATGTGAAATTAGAATACCAGAGAGCGACCGCACTTGGTACGGTACAACTCCAAAATTTTAAGACAGAGCTCGGGTATAAAGCAGTGAGTAACCACCCCTAAGCAAGGGCTAAAGCAGGAACATGCAATACACCGCTAACTCGGTTATTTGGCGGTGTATTGCATGTATTGCAACTTAAAGCCGGGTTGCAAACTCGAAATCCTGCTAATGGTGGGGAGGAGTCGGATGCTTTGAATTCCAAGAGTCGGAATCAGTCTCTTATTTTCCCTTCGACTCCTCAGCGCTGTTTCAAACTATTTCTAAAAGTTCTTTAGCATTTTCGTACATAACTATAACATTTCGAAACACGCTTTTTATACGTCCCCTTGAAGCGTAATTTCCGGAAGTTTTCTCGCTTTTGTCTTCACACTGTACTTTGAAATGAAGTTGCTTCGCTGCTATATTAAGTTGTGTCAATAAAATGCTGACAATAAAGCATTGGAAATCGTTTCCGCTCATGTGCGGCTGCAGCTGAGAGTGTTTTGAAAAGCGGAAGCTTCCTGGAAATAAAGTATCAACTCGAAAGTAATGTTTTTAAATAGACGCTTCTTAATTGAATTCATATAACGGTTGTTAGGCAAATTGGTACTTCTTTTTCGGCGGTAGTTAAGGGATTAAGAACTAGCAGAGGTATTGGTGTTACGTTATCCTAAATTACGTAACGATTTCGCAAGTAAAAAATAAATCTTTTTAGGTATTAAATTAGGGTCTCTCTATGTACTAAATTTAGAGGTTTATTGCAAAATAATATGCATTTTATATTCTGAGAATAGAAAAACATCTGTTTTTGCTTGGACCGTGAAGATTTTTTTTTTTTTTTTTTGGGGGGGGGGGGGTGAATATCAGGAAAAGTGCCAATTTGACCATGGAGATTTTCAATTTTTAAAGATACTCAGAAAGTAAAATTAATATGATATTTCAAATACACATTAGTAACATTTTTTTTTAAAATTAGGGGCATGGTCAAGGTGAACATTTACCCTTATTTGGGGGGGGGGGGGTGTCTTTGAGCGTTACCGACATGATGAGAATGCTACCGATCTGACAAATATTACAGATTTCACACTTTGTGTACAAAAGTAAACACTTTCACTACCTTTCATGTTAAAAGAAAATAATTATTACTTAGAATATAATAGTATTTACACAGCCTGAACGCTGTTTTGTTTCATAAATAAAATTAGAGACTAATTAAAAGTTAAAGTTCAA
Organism: Uloborus plumipes; assembly: GCA_038373865.1. NCBI lineage: Eukaryota > Metazoa > Arthropoda > Arachnida > Araneae > Uloboridae > Uloborus > Uloborus plumipes. The sequence continues at coordinate 36,204 of JAXGGA010002369.1, read as the reverse complement.
ATAAGTGCGACAAAGTTTCTTTCAAACAAATAGGTTAATAGTTAAAAAATCAAAATAAAATAAAATTCTCAACACAATCTTAAAAAACGAAATTAATTCAAGACAGTCAGAGTTTGTCGGGGGAGAGAGATTTGCACTAAAATGTTCGTAAGTTTTCCATTTTAAAACAAAATTATATTTTTGGGTGCAGTAGTTACGAAGATCTGAATACTGATGTAAAAGAGGGTGAAAAATGGCAATAATTTTGTTTGAAAACTCAAATTTTGCGGAAAAATTAATATTTTTGAAGCATTTAAAAAAACAATAAATGAACTGCTTCCAATAATGGGAAAATTGGCAGGAAAAATAATGCACTTGAAATTATCTTTGTACTTTAAAACTCAACTCAACAAACTCATAACACGAAGAAAGAATTGCGAAAAAACATCGGTAACTCACGCATCAGTTTGGCAACAAATATCTTCCACTTCGACACTGCCGACATGAAAAATTTCTCGCAATATGATAGCTGAACATCCCTAATTAAAAATTCGAGAATAGAAATTAAAAATCGAGTCTTGAAATTATCATTGCGGAAGTTTGCGCTCTCGTCATGTTATGAAAACTTGTGACAAGCAGAAATTGCATTTTTTTATCAATATAAATTCATTTTATCGAAAACACAAGAGTTAAAAGTCATAGACGAACATAAAACACGTTATTTCCTTCGGTATATGTTTATGCTGCGATGTTTTACAATCCACAGTATTTTTTGTAAATTTGCGATTCGAATGTGTGACGTGCTGCCGACATGACATTGAAGCAATAAAAAGAGTTCTACTGTCACGAATTAAAGCAAAATCTAAAAATTTCGTTATAGATTATATGTGCGACGAAGTTTACAGTATGAAAATAGAAACATTTTTGTTTTTTATTTGGAAGTGCTTGGGAAATCCATTTGTGACTTAAATTAGCACTTTTCTTGATATTCACCCTTTTACTCTCTTGACATCTGTACGTATATTTCAATATCCTGTAGTCTTTTATAAGCTTTCCTATGGATTTTTGTTTTAGTGACTATAACCAAGGGCAGTTACAAAAGTTGTTAATGGGGGGTCGTAACCTCCCTTAAGAGAACAAAGACAGCTTAAAGTTGCCTTTTGGGGACTTGAAAATCCCCTCTGACTCCCTATTTATGCCTAAAAATTGTACTTATGAATTGTTAATGACCTTCTCCAAAACAAAACTAGGCATACCAAAGTTTTCCCGCCTTTTAGGGGAGGTTTTTACATTTCATACAACGCATATTCAATGCATGCTATATGAAAAAAATATCATCAAAATACATACATACAACATAAATACAGGAAAAGTTGAAAATGAAAAGATAAAACTGGTGTAGTCAGGAGAGAGTTTACTTTTGTTGAATAAGTCAACTCTTTCTTAAAACATAAATGACAAAATTTATTGTTTCTTCTCTAAAATTATCTTTAAAACAATGTTATCTCTTTTTGTCCCATTCTAATTGCTCTTCTTTACCGACAAGTGACAAAATGTCACTCTTAATCATTTTTATGAGTGATGCGATAGCCAAGTTGAATGTGTTTTTAGTGCTTATTTCGTCAGATTATAAACTACTCGCACGTCAGTCCAAAATTATTTTTTCATGTTTCCTAGTAAGAAAAAGAAAATGAGTGAAAGAATGAATAAACAAGTTAATATATGAATGAAATAATGTAAATGAATTGATAAATAGAAAGATAGCCCCGCGTATACTTGGCAAGTGGTATTAAGCATTTAAAATCAAAACAATGACTAATGTATAACAAATAAGTACTGCACTACACATGAATATATCTCAATTAAAACTTGAAATATAAATTATAAAAACTCATAATTTTAGGACAACAAAAATTATTTTTGGTAAGCCAAAAAAATTACAACTTCGTATCGAATTTAAAAAAAAAAAAAAAAAGACTTTTTTTCCCCCCTCTTCTCGGTCTTTATAGCTGTATTTTTTTTTAATTTATTTTTTGACAGGAATCAACTATGTTTAAGTGCATAGTTAAACCATTGCTAGATTGGTGAAGCTGAAAACTAAAAGTATATTACCATTTCACTTTGCCCCATATTCCACTGTATTGTACAATCTTAATGAATTCTATCACCTTCTAAGTTAAAATAAAACTAAAGACTGAGTTTGAAAACTTAGACTAACAACCTTATTTTGTGCAAGGCTCATAAAAAATGTTACGAAAACTGCCTTCGAAAACTTCTTTTTATGTCAGCGTAAATGTAAATGCATTTTATCTCTACGTTGTACCAATTCATAAGTATAGTGGTTCCGATTTACTCAATAAAGTAATTAAGGAGCAGAATGATCCCATTACTTTTGTTTCATCACTGCTTTTTAATTAGCTTTGATTGTTTGCTTTTCTCTACGCCCGAAAATTGGGTTTGCAGAACTACAGAATTCTCGAGAGCAAGAGACGAGTCTTTAGGGTAATCTTACATGCACTTTCAACCTTGGCCTTGTTTTGTCACGTTTTTTCTTTTTCTTTTTTCTTTTCTCCTTGCCCCATTTGACTTGAGTAATAATTTACTTCGTTGTTTTCCATTTGAAAAGTAGCAATATTAAGCTTCTCTCGGAAAAAGTTTTCTTAACCCTTAATACCATTAGTTTTCTTCATTAATTTTTAGAAGGTTTTTAAAAATCCGATATCATTTTATTTCGTTTATTTAATAGAACTGGTTTCCTACTGGTTTCGGAACATGAAAAAATTATGTGCATTAACCCATTAACGTCTGACATTTTTTTTCAAAGATATTTTGTATACTGGTTACAAACAGTGTTTAATGGACAGGAAAAATAATTTTAAAAAATATTATGCAAGAAATATTTTTTTATTAAGGAAAGAAAAATCGCCCCTTAAAAGTTACGATAGACCCCAGAGGGTACATTCTTTTTTTACTGAAATTTTATTCTGCCTACGATATAATATTTAAAACGACATTTTATAAGAAGAAATAAAATCAGCAATTAACATAAACTGGGAAGCTGGGAATAACTTTGAAAACTGAGCTTTTTTCTTGAGATTGTGAACGATGATAAAGATCATATTAAAACTGCTACAGAACACACACTTTACAAGAGTTATGTGCTGCAATCTGTTAATAACGAATTGAAACAATACCAATGTACTATTGTGTACTATTATTTGGTTGAAATACTCATTTTGGGGAAATTCAGACCCTTTTTTGGACCGTCCCTAAAAAGGGACGCTAGGCATTAATGGTTTAAACAAATTCTGCGAGAGATTTACAGGAATTTTGCCGCTTTCTGCCAAATTTTTTCGTTTATTCGAAGAAACCTGCAGAAAATCTGCAGAATTACTCTATTAGGGGCCCCCAAAAGGGATTGAAAATTTTAAATTACGACAAACCATATGATTGGACCGCTTTTACTAAAACAACCCTATGCCATCATGTTTAATATTTTATCTAGATTATGATGTATAACTTATGAGAAAACACGATGAGGGTAAGCAAACGGAAGATGGATCTCGTAGTTGGCAATTGTTTTTATTTGAAATGCTTTTGTGTAATTAATTTTTCATTTTATTTTAATGATGGTATTTCTTATGTTCTCAAAACATGTTATTAACACTTCCCTTCGCAGTTCTTTCGTAACTGTACTGGTGGAAGAATGTGGTTTTACGACAGTTTCTGTCCCCCTACACTGGCACTTAATTTCTCATTTGACATTGAAATCATTCCATAGTATTTATGGCAGCACTCTTTGTTTGATCTGCTGCGAAGGTTGGCATTTCGTTTAATTCCACACCGGTTTGTTTTGCCAACGAGAGTCACTTCAATTAGTTGGACACTTGTATGGTAGCAGCTGCTTGTAGAAATAAATGTAATATAGCAATTAAATTTTTCCGAAATTTGCCTGACTCGGTTGTAACGTTCTATTTAAAATTTTAATGGGCTGTTTTATTGTAGAAATATGTCTTGGAAATCGTTTAAGTCATATCTTTTCTTATATAAGCACTCTGTTGACGAATTCTGTGACTTCATATAGCTAGCTCACTGGCAAAAATAGCAGCACATATTAAAAGGGAAGGAAATAAGAAAAAAGAATGCAGTCATAAGTGAACGTTAAAACTACCTTAAAAATTGAAAAAAAAAAAGAAAAAAAATGCTATCTCTAGCCCCTTAACTATTAATTAATGTTGACATTTCGAATTCAAATCATGTTTTTTGCAATCTCGAATTGCGATAGGATCAGGGCCGATGAGAAGTCATGTCAGCCTAGGTGGAAACTAAGGGCCCGACTTGGAATCGGAATTACTATACTGTAATTACAAGACTTTCAAATGGTCTCCTATCGCAATTCGTAATTGCGAAAAGCATAATTTGAATTCAAGATGTGTTGTGGTTTTTGTAGTCGTCTTAATCAAGTGCTTAGTTAAAAGTTTAAAAATTCTTCTTATAAATAGTGAAATTTTAACTATGTATTGTACCATTAATTATCACATCGTTTTTCGCCACCACGCCCCATTTATGTCAAATAGCTTTGTTCTAGTGTTGTAACAATAAAAAGCATTAAATTTAAAATCAAATATAATAATTATTTTTTTAACTTCTGAAATTTTTAAGTAGAGAAATAACGTATATATTATTTGTTTTCAAGTAACCATTATGTATTAGGAGAGCCGATAAATTCGTTTTTTTTCTCAAACAAATAAGTTTTTAATTAGTGATGTAATTACCCTCCTTATCAACAGCGTTTTGCCATTTAGTGTGCAAATTTTCAATCCCGGATAGATAGAAATCAATTTATTTTTGGAGCAAAATATCTAGAAGTGGCATTTTGGATACAAGCCAAATTTTCGAGTTTTTATCTAAAAGAACGTATTTTATCATTCGGAAGAAAGGAAAATCAGATTGTGCGTTTTGTAGCGAGAGTATTTCCACTATTATCAGTAGTGAAGGAGTGATTCTGAAATATGCTAACGTAAGACCACACTGCTCAAAGCGGACCCTTAAAAAATTAATGAGTTGTGGGAGGCTACTTTACCCCACCATATTAACCAGGCATTGCACCATTTGATTTCCCTTTATTCCGATCTATATGTGACAAAAAAAAAAATGTCCGATAGCCAAGCTGCCATTTCGTAGTACTTTGCTCAAAAACAGATTAATTCTTTTTTTTTAAGCGTAAACTTTCTAGGGAGAAAACTATTAAAATTTGTAAATGTGGCGTAAACGTGACGTAAAGAAGTCACACGCGTAAAAAGTACAAATCACAATTTTTAAAATAAAAAGCATTTTTTTTTTTTTTAATAGAAAGTTGAAACTTCATGTAAAGGTACCTAATGATTACCTTCACGAAAATATGTATAAAAAGTAAAGCTAAAGTTTAAGAATACTAGGTTAAAGTGTAAATATACGCGTAGAAATGTCCCACCCGTAACACTGGATTGAACAATAAATGAAATATGTATAAATTATCCAGGCCAAAATCCAACCTTCTGATTTGAAAGAGCTCTTTCATTTTTATTTATTTTTTATTTTCATTTTATTGTTAACAATACACGTTTTCAAGTTTAGGCAACTTAAACAAGTCAAAACATATCATTTCCATTTGAGTAAGCATACATGACACTAAAAATAAATCTCTATTTTTCCTTTCCGTTTTCTACGCAGTTGTTAGTTAGTGGTCTTTGAAATAAAGCGAAATTGTTTTTTTCTGCGATCAAAGATGGTCATGCGCTTGTTTTGTTTGGTGGCATGTCATTAACCTCCTACTTTTGCGACAAGCCGATTGCTAAACAGTCTATGTCTGTCTGGTGTTTACTGTCAACTGCCTCTTTCGAAATGGATTAGCATGTGGACAATTTTTTCTTCATGGAAATAGTTGAATAGTACTTATATTGTGCACGTTCTCCGATAAAATATAGAAATGAACTCTAAAACAAGTTGGAAATAATAAGCTAAAAATTTAAATTATGAAATATTACACAAAGTGGTATTGAAAATAGTGGTATTGAAATTGTGCTAATGACAAAATTTCTTTTAAATAAAGTTTTTGCTTATTTTTTGCTGCCGTATAAAAGAAACCAAAAAGAGTAGGGTAAGCCGGGCACGTTTACGTAGTACCCTTTTTTCGGAACGTGTTATAATTGGTGTGTCACCAGTTCGTGACAGATTGATGCTGGTTCCTAGCAAGTGCTCACGCAAGTTTTTTAGCTTCCGTCGAGCTTTGGTATAGCATCTGGGTAGGATAACCTGTTTTTTGCCAACTTTAGTAAATTTTGTGTTGAACTTATTAAAGCTTATTGTTAACTAAGATTGCTTAGGTAAAAACAAATAAATATATGAATATTAGCAGAACTTAATCCTTGTTTGAGAACAGTATTCGTATGAACAAAAATGTTATTAAATTTCGTGGTGCGAAGTAAGGCGTAGAGTTTAGTGGCACATCATATTTTGGAGAGTCACATTTCGCACATTTTATAGGATTTATTTATCTAAAAAAAAGAAAGAAAAAATAACTCCAACCTTACGAAACGATAATATAGCATCCTTATGGAACGAAGTTTCCTTATAACAACACCAGTAATGAATTTCAGATTGAATGATAAAGATCAACTGTCGGTGAAAACTCTGAGTAAAGGTAATTTTCTGTCATCGACTTTTCAGCTTTTCAAAGTTCTATTTTGCAGTCAGTATTTTTGCTTTAAATTCCGTTAGTGTTTTTTTCCGTTCATTTTCTGAAATAGCGCACTTTGAAGTGAAGAAAACTAAGCAAAATTGAAATTTATCACCAAAACATTTTTTGTCGAAATTGAGCATTTGCCAGAATGTTGCAGTTACTGTGAGTTACGTATTTTCTGCTGATGTTTTCCCATTTCTCAGCTTCGGTCTAATTTTCGAATGTTTTTACTTCAAATATTTGCACCACTTTGTTTTAGAAGTTGCGAACGTCGAAATTATTTAGCGGCAGTATCATTTTACTTGAATCTGTGTGCGTATTTTTAGCTTAAGCATTTACTCTACAACTATTCCCTTAGGTGAAAATTTTGACCGGTCAAAATTTAAAATTTTTGAGCTCGTTTTACGCACTAAAAACAGTCATCCTATACCTCCAAATATGCTCAAGCTTTGTAAATGACATAAACAGGGAGTGGCCCAATGTGAAGGGGTTGGAGTGGTATAGTTGGAGACGCCACCAGAACAAAACGGGGTCACTCAACCTAATGGCAATTCTGAAAAACTTTATTTTTCAAAGATATTTTAAAATTCCTTTGTAGTTCACATCATTATCTCTTTTTGCAGTGATGCGTTTCTGTATTCAAATGTAAATTTTGGTCGATTTTTAGGCGCCGCTCATTTCCCTAAGCTGGAACCGATCAGATATCAGCAAGATTTACATGCTGGAAGTCGGATTTGTTGCTTATATAGATGGAAAACATTAAACCACGTTTTATGGATTCTAGTGTACACTGCATACGTTCCTAATACTTATATTAGAAGTATGAAGTTTCAAAATGTAACCATCAGACTTGTTGTTATAAAACTCAGTATCCTTTAATCCTTCAACATGTTCACTGATAGAACTTTAGATTTGTGTAACTGGATCAGTTCAAGAAATCACGTATTACAATTTTCATTTTGATGTAGTCGTCTTTAAATGGGTTTTATGGACAAAAGGAAGACTTTTGCTTGTGTGCTGAACGATATATTCTTTGCCAAAGATGGTTTTTCAAGATAAACTCGCTCCCAGATTCCTCGGTCTCGCTAAATGTTGCCAGTTCTATTATGTTAATGTACATGCATATTCAAATTGTTATGAAATGAACCAACCTCCCCTGAAAAAAATAAATAAAATCAGGTCGTCTATTGTCCCTCTTCTTTGGAAAAATAAATGAGTCCTGTTTCTCACACTGTAAAAAGATTCTAACAAATTCTTACGACTCGTTTCATATTAATGTCCTAGAGTTTCATTTATTGAATTTTTTAAAAGTGTTCATATGAAATGCACTTGCATCTTCATCATCTAGTTTCTTTGTCTCTAACTACATTCCAGAGAGAAATCAGAAAGTACTGCATCCCTCAAATTCAACGAACTGCAGAAGAACTGAACTCCAAAGAGTTCAAAACAACATACGTATTACCTAGAGAAAACTAGGGAACTTTTCCAAATCCTTCTGCGAGTGAACAAAGGGTTTTAATACGGTTTTGGGTTTCTGAAGTCTATATATTGTTCCTTCTCACAATTTTAATGGTTTAATAACCCCTTAATAAATTCATAAAATCACTTACGATTGCGTTAAGTTTACAGTAACTTCAACCCCTTGACGGGCAATAACGTCTTGGGATATCATTCTCTCATGTGATAGTATGCACTTTGGTTTCTTGGCGATGTCATTCATTTTATTTTAATGCATATTGTGATGTCTCTGAGATGTTATTCATTTTAACACTTTAAGTGCCGTTGTAGAATCTGTTGTTTCCGAGACTGCATTCTTTCATGTGCCATTGTAGACTTTAATGTCTCCGCGATGCCATTAATGTTATGTACCATTCAGTATTAGAACTAAAAATTAAGTTAGGGTGTCATGATGACACCTAGGATAAGTTTCTAGACATCAAAACGAACAATAATCTAGGTGCCGATTTTAATGCATCAAATATATGTATCTCAGAAGAAGAAAAACTTTATTAACTCGAAATGCTTTGCTAACCGGTAACAGAAGTTATTAAGATTTTAAAATATAAAAGAAAAGGATTTTCAAACACAAAAATAATTGTATTGTTAAATTAACTCTGCAAATTTCTTTTTCATGTTAATCGCAGGGCTCAACCATGATGAATCGGGGTATAAAGGCTGTGATGCTATCCAAAACTTTAGGCGTCAAATTTGGTTTCTAGATAAATCTAGGAGTTGAATCAACATTTTTGGTCTCAAAATGTCCTTAACGACCACTTATTTTTAGCACTGGTACCATTACAGATTCTTTGACGCTTTCAAGACATCATTGTCCGTCAAGTGGTTAGATAGTAAAAATAATGTTCTTACTTCATTTACAAACTTGAGCAACACGTTTATCCCTTAGAAAAACATTAGCATAAGTTTTTACCAGCCTCAATATTGTGCTTTTACTTTGCAAATGAATTTTTGAAGCTGTACAGCTCTGAACATACTAATAATGTATGAATAACTCTACGAAATCGAGAAATGGATCTCGGTGGGTGTGTGTTTGATTGGGGAGTATAAATCTGCATTAAAAAAAAAATGAAAACGGAGAGATATCTTCCTTCTTAATAAACTGCGTCACATGAAAATCGATTTAAGGAAGTTCACATCTACATCTCTTGGACTCCTTGCTCTTTTATACGGAAATTTGAATAAAATGTTTCTCTTTTCGAAAGAGGGCTTGGCTTTCCTGTCTTTATAGTTGTAAGCTAGTTTTCATTATATATATATATATATATTTCATTTCATTATATATATATATATATATATATACAGGGTGTCCACTCCAATCGTGGACCAATAGCTAATTTCTAAACCGTTAGAGATAAGCATATAGTTTATTTAGGAAAAAATCTCTAAATTACGAAAGGAATTTTGAGTCTATTCAATGTTTTTCAAAAAATCAAATTTTGAAAGAGTTACGAAATTTAAATTTTTTTACAGCCCCCCAGTCCTATCAATCATATTTAGTAAAACATTCTTGACACTGTAACGTTTAAAACTAAAAAAAATCACTCTTCCACGACAAAAATTGACCGAGTTATGACGTTTTGAAAAATCAAGATTTTGAAATGATTCGCATGACGTCCTCGAGAGCGATCGCTTGAGTGACCGTCATGCGAAATCATTCAAAATCTTGATTTTTCAAAACGTCATAACTCGGTCAATTTTTGTCGTAGAACAGTGATTTTTTTTTAGTTTTAAACGTTACAGTGTCAAGAATGTTTTACTAAACATGATTGATAGGACTGGGGGGCTGTATAAAAATTTAAATTTCGTAACTCTTTCAAAATTTGATTTTTTGAAAAATATTGAATAGACCCAAAATTCCTTTCGTAATTTGGAGATTTTTTCCTAAATAAACTATATGCTTATCTCTAACGGTTTAGAAATTAGCTATTGGTCCACGATTGGAGTGGACACCCTGTGTATATATATATATATATATATATATATTATAAATTTTAATTAAAATTTTTTGATACTTTATTTATTCTTATCGTTATTTATTTATTTTAAAGCGACTTTTGAACTGTTTTTCATTTTTATTGAAATTACGTGTTACATAAGTTTTATTTCTCTGGCCGCAATATGTCAATGTGTTAATAACTTTGTGATTTGTACGTTGCTTCAAATGAATTTAATTTTACTTCTTTATTGCTATTAATCATTTAAAAATAATGTTTTTAAAAATTAATGCGTGGTTTTAAAAGTATTCTGTAGTTTGTCTGTTTTTAGTTTTTTTGTTTTTTATTTTTAAAGCTAATTGTTTGAAAGTGCATCCCCCTGCCGGAACTCATGAAAAAAAAAAAAAAAAAACCGCCTAAGTAATATTTTTCGTGGTGCACGTTATAGTTTAAGTAGTTTCCGCTAGTTAATTGAACCAATGGTTAATTGAATCAGTCGCTTTAATGAAACAAATCACCAGAAACAAAACAATATTTTATTGAATCAAAAGCCGGCCATCTTGGCTGTCTGACCCGAGAGGGGAAGGTCCCGGGTGCGATCCCGGCTCCGGCAGGGATACTTTCCCTCTCCTGTCCTTGTCCTTTCTTTGTGTGAATGTCTTGTGCTGTGGATGGCTGCCTACCCTATTAACGGGTTCTTAGTGACGGTACAGTTGGAAAAGTGAAGCAGCGCAACCCAAATTGACAGCTTAGCTGGCACAAGACAGCAACAACATTGAATCAAAAATGTTTAAAGCACACGTGATTCATATAAGCGGCAGCCGGTCGGCCACTGTATTTATATAATTTGTCCTTTGCTGAAAATTAATTGAATTTTTCTTAATATTAATGTAAACAAATAAAAATTTAACACCTTAATAATCATTATTACTGTTTAAAACACTTTGTTTAAAATTAATTTAATTTATTTTGTATGGATAGTTGTTTTTAAAAAAATTAAAAATATGAAATTAATATATATTTATTTAAAATGTTTTTATTTTTCAAAAGTCAGAGTGCTAATGCACCCTCTTGCAACCCAGCCGGCACCTACCGTCTCTAGTTGAGTTTTTCAAAAAGGGGATCGACACGAGCCATCCAAGAAAACATAGACACTGAAATCTGAAGTACTTTCTCTGCATTAATCATAATCTCCGTCGCGACAGCTAAGTGATCCAAGATCCTGAGAACATTCACCTCCACTCTGCCCTGTTGATCAGACTTTTCCAGTTTCTGTCATTGACAGCAGTGGCGCAACTGCGAGAGGGATTTTGGGGTTTAAACCAACTCCTAGAACTTTTTCCCCCTCACAGATAGAGAAAAACAGTATTCTAACTCCTCCCAATTCTCATCAGAAAAGCGAAGGCATTATTTTTCATTTCACAAAATGATCCCACCATTATCTTGATTTTGACCTATTCTTGTAATACTTTGCGAAGATTTCATTAAAATATCTTTTATCTCCTCTAAGCCTAATAACATGTTTCCTTTGGATTAGAATGTCTACATAGCGATAGAGAAAGAACGATTAAATGGCTTAGTATTAATGAACATTCATAAAATCATTGATAAATCTCAAAAGGATAGTTTTTATGATCTCACAAAAAACCACGAAAAGTGGTTAAAAGATTAAAATAAAAGCAGTTATAAATACATTGTGTATACATTGTGTGTATACATTGTGTTCCATCTCCCGCCCCTTTAAAAGGTTTTTAAGTCAGAGCGATATCAATACAGATTTTCAATTATTTTTAAGGAAGTGGTGTAAATAAATAATTACTGAGTCATAGAAACTGTTTGGTTAAATAAATTAAATAATATTTTTACAATAGAAATAATGAAAAAGAAGGCAATTTTTGAATTTGAAAACCCCTCCCTGAAAAGTTTTCTGATGGCTACGCCACTGATTGAGTTTCGTATTTAGTTTTACATGTCATTGAATCATCTTAGTTTGTTTTTATCGCAAGTTCTCTGTCCTGTTGATTTTTGTATGTTAGTCGTGGGCGTGATTGTGTTACATGCTGTGTGCAAAATGAGGCCGAACAAAGGAGTCAAGCAGAAGGGTTGAAAAGTTGTATTTCTGGTTTGGAAATGTGTGTATTTTGTAATGATGGTTTTTCGCATCGTAACAACAGTCAAACATTTGACAAATAAAGGGGGGGGGGGAGTAATTATAAAATTAAATCTGAATATTATGCTATTTCTGGCTCGAAGACAGTAAACTGATGCGCAGTGACTTTATCATTAGAATAACGTGACAAATCATTAAAATTTCACACTTTAGTAAAAAAAAATCGAACTTCTTCTACGCGCTATTAATTTAACCCTTTAACGGGCACAAGGCCGTTTTCTCCAAAGTTCACATTTTGCATTATAATTAGAAAAATGAAGCTCATTTATGACCAAAAAATACTTATAGTTTGTCTGATGGAACACCATGAAACATGGAGCAGCTCACAATGGACATAAAACTTTTGTGCGTTTCTAGTGCGTTTTAAGTTTTATCGTGGTGGTAAGATATTTACCACTGCCTTAAAAAGGGTTAAACTACAAAAACCAACCATAACGACATAAATGTTTTGCGCATAGATGTCATACTTGAAATAAATTACTTATAAGTAGTATTACGTGAAAAAAATGATTTTCCCCTACCTTTTTTTTTTTCTTTTTTCTACTGATCTTAAGCGAAACCCACTATTATTGTCGCTGGTGTGTGATACATTACATGTAAGCCTTATAAAAAAAATTCCGCTCTTGTAAATGTTGTTGTACTATATGCGTGCATACTTGCGTGTTGTACTATGCGTGTTGTACTATATATGCGTGCATAAACAAACGCTGGAAGGAAAAAAAATGTCCTTTCTCTTCAGGCCTTCAAAAAATAATTTTGACAACAAATTGTTGATAAAGTATTTAATGTTAATTTCATATGATTCATAATATTTTATTTTGATTCATATGTTGACATTCCTTGTACTTATTTTTGGCCTAACTTTTAAGTTGGTAGTTTATTTTTTCTGAAAATTCTCATTTCTTCCTTTTATAAGCATGACAGATTCGTATAAATAACTTTATAATATGACCGGAGACTAAGATCTTACTATCTATAACGGCTTTATTATAACATTGTAGAGCGGAATTGATTACTTTGTGGCTTTGATTCCGCTTAACACTCATTTGATGTGTAACATAATCGGACGTTAAAGTAGATGTTAAATCATTCTTGTGATGGATTTACCCTATCTGTGGTTGTCGTGCTATGTGCCAGAAATGTACGATCAATCTTCCAACTTAATGACTATCTGCTTAATTAAGTGAAAGTATATCACTATATCAGTATTTGTAGCATAGTTGCTTTTTCACTTTTTCGTACGAAGTCCGTGACTTTGGAAGAAATTGGACAAAATTAACCCATTAATGCCTGACATTTTGTTCCAAAGATATTTTGTGTACTGGTTACACGGCTCCAGAACATACTTTACAATGGTTATGTGCTGCAGTCTGTTATTAATGAATTGAAACAATACTAAAGTAATAATTGAACGCTATTTGGTTGAAATGTTCATTTTTGGTCAATTCAGACACTTTTTGGACCGTCCCTAAAAAGGGACGATAGGCATTAATGGGTTAACGAAACGAAAATCCAGACTTTCCGTGTGGCTGATACTGAAATCTGAAATTTATTGCTATGATGTAATACTTACTGTATAATTCTAATCGAGTTACTTAAAAAATACCCGTAATATAAAAAAACTTTATTTTTTACAGGATGTATGTCATAAGCTTTTTAAAATCAATTTGTTACATTTAAATTTGTTGCTAGATCAGGATTTGTATAGGTTTCAGATTTACCCATACAGCGTTGGTTTTGTGTGTGGACGTTTCTTTAAGGAAAAAAATATTTTATGTTTAAATTGCCGCGAATGGTTAAAAAAAGACGAAATGTAGGATAGACCGGGGCACATTAACGCGGATTTTTTTCAATTACTTTTCCAATTTTCATGTTTTAATTTAGAATATCTTAGACGTGTGCCCCGTGCGTAAACGTGCCCCTTTCTGCCCTAGGCAGAATAAGGTTAATTGACTAAAATGCTTTAAAAGCTCTTTGAAAGAGGGCAGATGACAGATTGACAAACACAACACACACATTTAAACCATTTCATTACCCTGTCTTCAAATTTTGTATTTCAACATATTTCTTAAATTAGTTTTTGATTTAGGGACGATTTTGCTCTACTTTAAGTTTTCTTTCTTGCTTCGAACCTCGTCCTCCCTTTTCCTTCTCAAAAATCGCTTTTCTGTTTCAATTAACTTACATTTTTAGGCATAAAAACAAGTCTCGATTGAATCGAGAATCATTGCATGAGTCTGCTGATAAAGGACATGAATTTTTTTTTTTCAAAAAGCTCAGTTTTTTTTTTCAGTTGAAAAAAAGTGCTGAAATTTGGAAAACCTTTTTATGAAGATTATTATCCAGGGTATTTAGTGATAGCGAATATTTCTGAAGTGTATGTGTATGAGTACTTCTAATGTGCGTTAGGTGTTTCTAAAATATTGGAAGATGAAATGAACCACTTTTTGATACGTTTCTTTTGCAAACGGAAGCATCGATTTTTTATGTGCATGGTGGACTTAACACATGCCCCACTTTCGTATTCTAGACATGGTGTCTGTGAGATAATGCTTTAAATGCAAATAGGGTCACAACAGCGATTTTTATCTACAGCTCTTTTTCACTCCTCGAAGCTCTAGTTTAGAAATGGCTCTGATATATCGTATGTCTCATTAGTCTTCATGCCATAACCCTTTTGGGGCTCTTTCCAGAAACTACTAAAATGTTTTGGTTTTTCAATTGAAAATCTCGGTGCAAAAAAGGTCACCTCCACATTTTAAAAAACTCTAGGAATTGAAAAAAAGAAAGTTTTATAAATTCATTTTTTAATGTTTGCATTTATACTAAATATTATGTTGGCCTGTATGAAACCAATTTCAATGATATTCTAATAAAATATGTTACCACTGTGTTGTATTGGAGCTCGGAGCTTCTATATACAGGGTGTCCACTCCAATCGTGGACCAATAGCTAATTTCTAAACCGTTAGAGATAAGCATATAGTTTATTTAGGAAAAAATCTCCAAATTACGAAAGAAATTTTGGGTCTATTCAATGTTTTTCAAAAAATCAAATTTTGAAAGAGTTACGAAATTTAAATTTTTATACAGCCCCCCAGTCCTATCAATCATATTTAGTAAAACATTCTTGACACTGTAACGTTTAAAACAAAAAAAAAATCACTCTTCTACCACAAAAATTGACCGAGTTATGACGTTTTGAAAAATCAAGATTTTTCATTGTTTCATGACGTCATCGAGAAATCGCTTAAGGGACCGTATGCGAAATCCTTCAAAATCTTGATTTTTCAAAACGTCATAACTCGGTCAATTTTTGTCGTAGAACAGTGATTTTTTTTTAGTTTTAAACGTTACAGTGTCAAGAATGTATTACTAAATATGATTGATAGGACTGGGGGGCTGTATAAAAATTTAAATTTCGTAACTCTTTCAAAATTTGATTTTTTGAAAAACATTGAATAGACCCAAAATTCCTTTCATAATTTGGAGATTTTTTCCTAAATGAACTATATGCTTATCTCTAACGGTTTAGAAATTAGCTATTGGTCCACGATTGGAGTGGACACCCTGTATTTGCTCCGTATATGTATTAATCCAAATACATTTTGAATTTTCCAATAATGATCTAAATACTGTTCAATTCTAATAAAACAGTGAGAGCCTTAAAAAATAAATAATAAAATAAAAAAAAGGAAATGTAGCCTGTTACAGATCCTTTTCTTAGATTTTTTTTCTTCAATGTAAAACGCAAACCTACAAAAAGTGGCGCTATTCCGCCTTACATCGAGGTCTTTAATTAGTCTAATTTTAGAAATTTAAGACTGACAATGACTACTAGTTTTCTTTTTATTAAAAGCGAAATCATTGAATATATTGGGTAAAAAATAGTGGTTCGTTATGCCAATAAGATGGTGGCAACCCTGACTACAATGGGTGGTGCATAATTTTACTGTATTATGGCCCAACGTGTGAGAGTTCGCACCAAAACTTGCGTACATTGCACAAAAAGGTTAAAATAATACTAAACATTGTCATTGATTGAAAAAATACTTTTTTTTTTTTTTGCAGTTACTTACGGATTGAATATTTTTTGAACTTTCTGTTTTTTTGTTCTTTTTTAACTTTAAACGTTCAGGTACGGTATTTATGAATTCTTATTTTTTCAATCATATAATTTCTGAATTTCTCGTACCAAAAATATTATAAGTTATTTTGTTTTTCATTTTTATTTTGTCTTTGTAATAATTTCACAATTTTTTCAACAGCTTGTTTTGTATAATATTACAATTACTCACATCTCTTGCTGCATGAACGATTTATTTTTTGATGATTTCTTCATGCGTATGGTATAATTTAATCCGACATATTTGTAGCAATGCTTACAAGTGTAGGATCTCTCTTAAGTCCATTGGGGTCTGCGGCATAAAATAAAAGAGTGGAAGTAACGAAATTTATAACTTAAATCGGGGACTGACATTCACTTTTCTTTCAAGTTCCGAACTTTTATTCTACTCCATTTTATTTTTGAAAATTGGTCATGGGTGTTAATAGAAAAGTCCAAATCACTGTTGTCGTCGCTAAAAACTTCTACAGACAGTTCAAGAGAATGCTTTGACATCTTGAATTCCTTTCGAAAGTCTTGGCAATCTTCCTAATCCCCGATGCAAATGGTACGGTATATACGAGGAAGTGTTTCGACAACAATTACGCACTTCACACTGATACTTCGTTTTGTTAAAACAGCAAAGGAATAATTTAGAAAAATTTATGACCGTGCGGCTCCTGTATTTTTTTTTTTTTGCTTTTGATTGGTTGCTATTAAAGTGGCGGAATAGACTCTTGCAGTTTTCTCATGCTTCATAATTTTCCGTAACTAACAAATTTGCTATAAAATTGCAGTTATTTTGGAATAAGTAATCGCTTCCTTAGATCTTAAAAAATCTCTCTCTGTGTATATTTATAGGGGAAGGGTGGGCATAGCGGCCACCCTAAGGAACATCTATTTTTTTCCACCCTTAAACTGAATTGAAACATTTTATAAATCCCTTCAACATTAGTGTGGTTACTTAGGCCTGATTAAAAAATATAAACAACTGGATTTTCAAACTTTATTTGTACAAAATTTTTACTTTACTAAAAGCTGTCAAAGTGGCCACTTTGCCCTACTGCCTAAATAGATTTAGATAGTGTAGAGTTTAAATCCAACGTTAAAAATGCACAAATATACAGGTATACTGTACAAATATACAGGTATGTGCATTTTTAACGTTGGATTTAAACTCTACATCTTTCGCAAAGGTATTTATTTTCTTCTAGATTTAGATAGTATTTAAAAAATTAAACGTATTTAGTTTCAGAACTCAGAACAATTGTATTAGGGTTTTAAACAAAAATAGGCATTACTAAAAGTATGTGAAGTTATGAAATCACTGGTATTTACACAAATCACAAATAAACTCATCGTCCTTCTCTTCGGCTCCTGTGCAGGCTTCGTGAGCCCATTTGAGGCACCCAGAACATCTAATCCAGCCTTCGTTGTCCTTATATTTCGAGTAACAATCACCACAGAAAAAACAATCGACGTTTCGAATCGAACAATCTAAGTGGCCACGGCTGTGGCCACTTTGCCCTCCAGCGCGCCATTTTCGAAAGAACAATATTTCACGTACAACCCGTTGTTATATCTACTGTTGAGACATATGAATTCAAAGCTAGAAGCATGGTGTTTTGCCCCATTGATGTAAAATTTACTTCACCTAGTCCTACAATAAACTAAAGCGAAACATGTGATGCACTTACCTAACATCAGAGGGTCGAAAAAGTGAAAAATTTGCAATATCTCTGTGAGTTTGCGTCTGAGCGGCACCAAACTATAACACAACAACAACGGCTGCCGGGCGAGTAGTTGAGTCCATTGCCGCTAAGCTGCAGTACTATAGGGAGGAAAACTTCAAGTGGCCACTTTGCCCGCAGTGGCCACTATGCCCACCCTTCCCCTATATATATATATATATATATATATATATATATATATATATATATTTAATTTCGCTAATCTAAAATATTTTTCGCACCCGTACGATATTTTTTTAACTCGCGATTTATTCATTCATCTACTAAAACACCCTGTTTTTCAAAGCGATGTTTTGTTTTTTTTTCATTATTATTATTTCAAACTCACATCAAAGCAAAATCATCTTATCTTATTAGAGAATTTCTCGCTTGGACACAAGAATTATGCTCTTTTTCGCTATCGCGAGTTGCCTTTCGCCTGGAAGTAACTCGCTATTCAGAGAATATTTTCTCTAACTCGAGTCCGAGCAAAAATAATCCTGCTGAGCACATTTGTTTCGATTTTAGAATAAAGTACTTATTCACGATCGCGAGTTACCCGCCGGCTGAAAGTAACTCGTGAGAGAGAGAAAGTTATTTTCTAACTTCAGGCAAAATAAAAGCCACTGCACACATACTATAACAGTCGCAGTGAATCACTTCACTGATAAGTTTACCAGCATCAAAAAATTCTGGATGCTATTCAACATTGGTTTTCTCATAAATTATTTCCACGTATAAAAGAACGTTTACTATTATCTCAAGCTAGTTATACATGTTGAAAATAAATTGAAACTTTGTAGAGTTATGGTAGTCGAATATGAAAGCGACGTTTTGGCGTTTGTTTTATTTCTTATGATCTCTTATCTTATATACCTACGAGTATGACAATAGGGACCAAAGGCGGATTTCCACTTTTGGGGGTCCCTCGTATTGTTGTTTTGGGGGCCCCCTTGTTTTCACAGAACTATGTATAAAACTTATGGTGTGCACTTTTGTATTTCCTTCGAGGGGCCTGTAATAGTTGGGACCCCTCGCAATTGCGCCATGATAAATCTGCCATAGGAGTAGAGTCATTTTTTTCTTTTCCTTTGCAAATGTCACAATTTTGGGAAGAGTAACAGACTAAATGATTCATTCAGCAACGCCGTAATTTCCTTCAACAAATAAAACCTGAGAAGATGCTACGCAGTATTGACTCTCGCATTGTATACTCTACTCTTTTTCCAGATTTTTTTTTTCTTCACAGAGTTCAGTAAGCCTTGACGTTTCGTTTTTGGCTCGCATCTTCGCATTCAATTCTGGCGCTCATTTATCCTCTTTGCCAGTGACGTGGAAGTGATGTGTCACGTGGCTACCCCCCAGTTTTCTTTCCTCCGCCCTCCACAGACGATTTTCCTGAAGAGGGAGAGAGAAGCGCCAGAAAACAAACCTCGAGTTGATGATCCGTGTGCTCCTCTACGATCAGAGAAGAGAAATCTTTGCCATCGATTTCGTCTGGGAAGGGATAACTCGATCGACTGTTTTCAGCGCTCCCTACTTTTCCCCATTCGCCCGGGGTGATCGCCACGCTTGGAAGATCGTGGTTGCATCATCGTAATCGATCGCATTTTGCGCGATGATCCGGCGTTTAGTCGTTGCGTCACTTTTTGTTTACAAATATGTCACCAGTTATGATTAGCATTTGAACACATCGTAATCGAGCTCTTTATTTTTAGTGGAAAATTGCTTTTTTCCCCCCTTTTTTTGTTGGCGGGGGAACGCATTTGCATAATTACTGTTATTATCATGAGATAGTGCCGAAGTTTTTTTCTTTTTTTCCATGGCGTGAATATACTTTTTAACACTTTTTAGATTGATGGGATTCATTTTAAAGGAGCGAAATATACCACAATAACGACGAATGGGATAAATTCAAAAAAGAAAAAAAATCTAAGGATGAAATGGGAGGAAAGAAAATGTGTACTGTTAGAATTTTTTTAACTTTTAGGATTTAACTTTTAGCTTGTAAACCTCCCGTCTTTGAAGAGGGCACTGCATGAGTTTTGGTGGGGATACGGCACACGGTAGTGAAAGTGGCATTGGTTGATAGCAGTATACGTGCCATTTGCAATAGTGGTATGTCCCGGTGATCATCGTTATGTGTTATGAAGGAGTATATTCGTAATGGTTGTTTTTGATTACTAACTCTGCTGGAATTTTGCATTGCATTCCAGCTCTTTCGCTATCATCCTGTTCGGCTAGTAAAACTATTCGCGTTGGAAAGATCACTGTTCACGATTTTACCCATTAGAAAATCACTGGGCAACTGTGATAAACAGTTTTGTGATTCCTGGATGAACATTCTCACATGCGCCACATTTTCCAGTGTTGTAACGGTCTGAGGTATGCCAGTTATTTTTTTTTTTTTTTTTTTCTTGTTTCTTTTGTGTCAGTACCTGTGGCTCTTAAGTTTAATACCCAAACATGGTCAAGATATACTCAAAGGTAACTTTTCGATCTGGAACAGGTTCATGTCAGTCAAATTGGAACCGAGCACTAAATTTCTGCTAAGCAGCAACCGTAAAACCACCATTACGAATATGCTCCTCCACGACACATGACTCTGATCACCGGGCTAAGCAACTGCTACTACTGCAAATGGCACGTATCTATCGATACCGCTTCCTCCATCGTAACTTCACCACAACTCATTGGCCTTTCCAAATACGGGAGGTTTATATACCGGACTGTGTAGAAATATTTTATTTCCTGCAGATCAGTTATTAATTTCCTCCTATTATTGAATTGATTTGTTACTCAAGAAACATAGTTTTGGAAAGCATCCTGCGTTTCAAATTATCATTCGTATTTGGCCCAGTTCCATCAGAAATAGGAACCAGAATAGCATAATTGTGACTAGAATTATTAATTAATGTTTTCATTTTTATTTTTTCGCACCGACGGCTGCATTATTAAAATATTCTCTTTTGGCAAAAAAAAAAATAAATCCTATTTTAGAAAAGAACAATGTGAAGAGCCATCAACAAAGAATCTCAGGAAACTCTTCCTTAATCCTTAGAAGGCCCCTTTGTTGCTATGATGGCATAGAGCTCATCGGATGGATGCGTGTGGTTGCTCTAGAAGATGTGGTAATCTTATTAGATTTGCTGAGTATGTGAGGTAAAAAGATCTTTTTATGAAAGCTAATACAATAAAATCTCGATTATCCGAAACTGTTTTATCCAGACCCTCGGTTTGCCGAATCGCTTTCCTTGGAATTAGATAATATTTTTTTAAGGAGTTTTTTTTTGTCAGAATGCCGTATCATCTTTAACACATCGTCAAACCTCATATGTAAGGTACCCTTTTAAAAATCTCTCCCCCCCCCCCGCTTTCGGCGAAAATAAAAAAATCAAATGTTGAAATTCATGTTTTCTCCCACGATTTTTCGTGAGTTTTGAAAAGACCTGCAGCACAATAATTTATTTATTTATTTATTTATTCTTTATGTTAGTAGCATAGCAAAGCAGGGAGAGGAGATAGTTATCAACTTCCATTGGAAATATTTTAAAACACTTCTACACGCGTATTTTACTCTTGAAAATCATAAATACGTTTCAAAAGTTTAGTCAAGCGTTTTTTCTCGCTTTGTGTTTTAAGTAAACATCTAGTAGCTTGAAGAAAGGGGAAAAGAAGTAACTGGGTTTAGAAAATAGTAGTTACTTTTTTTAGTTGTCAATCAATTTGTGTCTAGTTGTCAATTAATTTGTGTCAAAAATCGTGTATAGCTCTTCTTTCCCTGTCAGGTTTCATTTCATCCATGGAAACTAAATTTATGGAATTGATCACTATTGTTACGGTCTTTGGTGTTTTAATTCCTCCCCAAAATGAATTTTACTCCTCTAAATATGTTATGGAGAATTTTGACTCCCTTGAAAAAATCTCTGGGATTTTCTCTGCAAATGATATTTTTAATGCCTCTACAAGAGTATTTTACCGATTTAAAAATTAGAAATGGGTCCCAAAAAGTTAGCCAGTAAGCATATTTTCATTCTTTGTATTTTAAATAAAAATTTAACATCGTGAAAAATGGAAAAAAAGGCAAGTGGAATTTACAAAATATTTCACTTGAAAGGTTTATTATATTTTTTTTAAATGTAGAATGACAAATATTTTAGCTGGTAAATATTAAAACAGTACTACACATCTCTTCTTTTCGTCTTCCATTTTATCCTCAAAAATGTATTATTTTTTGGAGTCGATCACTGCTCTCTTTTATGATCTTAGAATGTTTTCGCATATTTCACTTGTTCAAAACAATTTTCACGCCCCTAAAAATTGTCAAGGAACATTTTCGTGTCTTGAAAAAAAAAAAAAGCCATATCTCTGGATGATAATATTATTTTAAGTTAACTAAATATTGGGAAATAGTTAAGGAAAGAAACTTTGCAATGCATTATGGAACAGGAAAATGGATTTTTAGAAATGCAGTTTTCTGAAATTACTTTTCAGAAATCCTTTTTCCATGTCCTTTTCAATTTGGCACGAAGAAAAGATATGTGCCGGTCGAAACCCTGACTGAACTTCCCAAGACACTCCACCCAATGTAGTTACTCTATTATGACACTCGCAATCCGGCCGAGTTCAACCAGCTGCAAAAACAGCTTGTGAAATGCCGTGACTCACGGTTTCATGGTTTCTTTTTTTCTTTCCTGTCTCTTGAAAAGATTCTGTGGAAAATGGATGGGGATGCTTTTTGATTTGCACAGAAAACTTTTATTTCTCGCTGCCGAATCGTAATTTTTAAAATTGATTTGTTTCATGTTTCTGGAGTCTTCCGGCATTTGCTTGAAGATAAAACTGTCCGAGTTCGGAGACCAGGCGCCATTCCAATGTTTTTTAATGTGTATCAGCACCAGGAATGGAATTGAGACTACTGGAAGCAATTGGGGAAAATCGGAGGCACTAATAGCAAACAGGGATACAGTTAGTTCCCCGCCCCTAAGCGTAAAAATACTCCTGAACATTTTTGGAGGACTGAAATTCATTTTTTTAGAAGCGTATTTGGCAGTCCGTAGAATAAATAAGTGCTAGTAAAAGAAAACAAAGTCTGTTTCTGTTTTTGGTTGCAAAAAAAAAAAAAAAAAAAAAGCTTGCCTCGGAACACCATTTAAAGCTTTACCAGAATTTGCTAGCTAAAGAAAAAGAAAGGAATGATTATTTCATTTTC
Source organism: Uloborus plumipes (assembly GCA_038373865.1). Lineage (NCBI taxonomy): Eukaryota > Metazoa > Arthropoda > Arachnida > Araneae > Uloboridae > Uloborus > Uloborus plumipes. Next base: position 12,836 of record JAXGGA010002369.1, on the reverse strand, counting down.
CCAACAGTTTTCTTTTCATTATTTTTCTTTGATGTCCGATTTCTAAAACGAAGCGATTTCTCGCAAAACGTCACAAAAGAAAGTTTGGTGTAAAGCTAGACAGACGCATCAGCCATTTTGGATCTCTTGTAGCAGCTCTTCAACAATTAACATTCCTATTCAAAATGCCGGCTCATCAATAAAGTGGCCTTGCTGAGACCATTTTGTCCACTTGTGAGATTGGCAGTAAAAATGAAACAGTGGCTCGGCTTTTTTTAGAAAATGAGTCAAAATTAAGAAAAAAAAAAACTCATCCCGTGTTTTTGACCGTGCAGAAAAAATATTTTTGAAAAATGGATAACTATCTCACTGCTCTTACGACATCGTAATATTCTATGCAATATTATAAATGATGACAATCTTGCGATGTTGTGAAATACAAAGAAAGTACTTTTTAACCTTTAGAAATTTTATTTTTCTGCTCTAAAATTGCAATATTTGTATGCAAAATTAATTTTTATCCCATTTTTAACGTGTTTCAAAGTTTTTCTAAATGGCAGAATAACTTGGAACCAATCTAATAATTCATTTTTAATTTATCTAAAAATTATACTTTCTTACTTTTAGATGAGTTCATAATATAGGAGTTTTCCTTCGTTTTATACTAACAAATACAATAAAACTGAAAGTATGAGAGGGGTAGTTAAGAATAGAATTTTTGCCATCTAAAATTTATATTTAGTCAAAAAAAAAAATAAATAAATAAATAAATAAATAAAAACTCATACATAATTTGTGAGTGATTAATATTTGAAATTGGTTAAAAACGCATTTTTTTTAACTTGCCGGCAGTGCTTTAAAGCATAACTCAAGTTCTATAAGCGCTACGGAGTTGTATTATAGCTCATTTTAAAGACAATTACATACACTTTAATTTAATATGTAACTTCATCCCTAACCCCCCCCCCCTTCTCTGCGCCCCTGGTGGTATGGGATAGTTATTTTTTGGAGAATGAAGGGAGCGCTTTGCATCCCGATTAGAGAAATGATTCGAATTTCGTTCGAAGAGAAGATTTGCTGGAGCGAAAGAAGTAATATTGATTGAAAGTGACGTACACTGTAGCTGTTGGAGGAATTGCGGAGATTCTTAGAAAACTGGTTTTTCGAATTAATTTATAAGGAGTTCTTCGCTCTTCCCTTTTTAATCCCGGAAAGAAGTTCTCCTCACAAATCTCAACTCCAAATTTCTATTTCAAAAGAGGTCTATTTGGATTTTCTCGACAGAGTTCCGTTTTCTCTCTACTCGAAATAAAATTGTTTTAATAATTTTATTAGATGAACCTTAAAAGCAAAACAAAGTTTAAAGTAAAGCCTCTTTACTAATATATAATTCGGATATTTATGTATCAGCTAAATACCCTAGCCTAAATCTGTTGAAAAGAGGAATCATAAGCATCATTAAAAAAAGAAAAAAAAAAAGATAAAATATTAATAATACTGTCTCCGGAATTTTCCGAATCGTCATTCAAAATTTTCCGAATGAGAAATTTTTTGAGGGGTCATAGCGATTTTCCCTGACCTCCCAATTTCTTGCCATCCTTAATGTATGTATAGTTTTTTTTTTTTAATCTATCTTAAAATTTAACAATTTTTGAAGCTATGTCCTTTGGAAATTTGATAAAAATATGATTTTTAGCGTATTTTAATTAAAACATTCATAACTTTTCCGAGTGGGACCATAAAGGATTCAGTAGTTACAGCCAGTAATGTAGGGCATTTGATTGTAATCTTTACTAAAAAAAAAAAAGTATAGTAACATGTGATCCCTTTATGATCCCACTCTGAAACTTTTTCAATATATTCATTAAATGTATGAAAAATCCTAACATTTAAAGGACACATATTTTCTGAATTATTTTTAAATATTTTCTAAATTAAAAAATTTATACATTTTATGAATATTTTCATTATTTTTTGAAGATTATTCATATTACTTATCAAACTATTGTGCACACAATTTTCTTTAAAATAAGCTATTGTACAACTCTCTATCTCCATAAAATTTGAGTTACATCATTTAAAGCGAAATATTAACAAAAATTGCACATCTGCTCCCACATTATATGCTGTACTGCGATCAATCCCATATCGCATAATTTTTTTTCGGGGAATTTTTAAAGGATACTGTCTTAAATTTTAAATTTTTTTAATTTTAAAGTTTTGTGAAAAAAAAACCTTTTCTTGAAAAGTACATATCATTTTGAAGTACACGTAATTGTTTTTAGTTATTCTTTAGTTCTCATTACACTTGTGTCATAACATTTTAAAGCATCGCTAGCAATTAGAAACAAAGTGCTTTTTAACGAAATTCAAAAATTAATTACTCTTCAGCTTCAGTTATGAATGACAGATATTTTAAACAAAGTTTACAATGTCAAATAGTTAGGTTTCTGAAAGTTTCATGACAATCTGAAACGGTCAGGCTTTAATATGTATCTTTTTTTTAATTATTATTATTCATGGAATGACCTATTCACAACTCCAGAGCTTGTATACGCTACCTTTCGGTGAGTTACAAAACTACTGGAAATGATGAAACGTGCACCTTTTGGAGCGAAGCACTGGTATATTGTGTGCTTAAATGTAATGTGATGTGTACTTATTATTTATTTGTGTGATTTATGGAACATTGCAATCAAGTGAATCACAATAGCTTTCTTGCGCGCTGATACAATTTTATCTATCAATTCCTCTTTTTGTGTTGTTTCTTCTCCCTGTCACGTGTCAACTGATAAGTGGCAGAGGCGGAATGTTTTCTTTTTGTTTCATTATTTTTTTTTAAGAATGTGGATATATTCCGGACCAAGTTAATTGTGGATTACAAATATCTAGATTTGTGTAAGAAATGAGTTTCATTGCAATTTTTTTTTCTTTTCTTTTCTCGTTTTTTCCGTTTACAGTTTATATTAGTTTCAGACTTATTAGCTGTCAAATTTTTCGTAGAACTTAATTTTACATCTATGTAATGCATTTCAGAAAATTCCAGCTCCAGATACATTTTTTAAAGATTTTACATCGAAAATAATTCTATCAATAAAAATATCATAGAAATTTCAAATTTAATTCTAAATTATTTTTAAGCCTATTTACTTCACACACTCCAGGGAACCCCGTACCTACCACAACTCGTGGTTTTTCCGGGATAGGGCCCTGAAGAGCGTTCTGCTCTTTTTGAACCAGACCAAGGGTCGAGCAAACCCTTGGCCTGGCACCCCCAGAGGTATCGTTTCACTTGGAGGACTTTGTGACCACGACATTTTTAACGTCCACCAGGCACCATTAATGAAGACGGTGGATCTTTGATCGGCTGGGATCGAAAACGGGACCCTCCGGTCACGAGTCCGACGCCTTACCGATCGGGCTACCACGGCCCAAGCCTATTTACTGACAGTCTCTGCAGAACAGTTTATTATTAGCATTTTACACGGAATCAACGGAGTACATTATAGAAAGAATCTCAGCAATAAAGTGTTCTGAGTAATTATTTTTGCAGATACATCTGCAGAAATGTTAAAATTATCTTTAGCATATAATTTGATTGAATAAAATATAGAAAGGGCAAAAAACTAGCGAAAAAGAATGAGAAGCTCTATGTTTTGCTTTAGATTTCGAAGCATTTTCGTTTTCCTACAAAACACATAACTGGGAAATATCTAGAGAATGTTACACTTTAGAAGTTAAATATTTCAAAATCACATTGAGTAAACAAATTAATGCTGTATAAATATTTTTGGGTCTTTAGAATATTTACTTATATAATTTGAAGTAGATGGTTTTTTTTTCTTACTTTTCTTAAGTAAAAGTTTACTGATGATGAATTATTGAATTTATTGTTTCTTGCATAAGTTCGTTGTAATTAATGTAACTGAATGAGTCATATTTGTTTATGAATGTGTAATGACGGAATTTATTATTGCTACTCGAAATTATTTTAACTTATTTGCGAACTCTCGAAGGAACGACTACTTGAGGACAACTTACTTTGTGATTAGCATTAACTTCTAACGTTTAGTAATACTACTTCTTAATCCCCCATCGCTTTTAACATGGACCAGAATATCCGCAAGACTTTGAAAAACAAATCATTTCAAAAGAAGAAAAAAAAACCATGCAAACGAACAAAAATTTTTCATTCTGAAAGCATAAACGCAATTTAAACGTTACGTTTGTTTTCCCCTTTTTCAGTAGGGCCTGATTACTGAATAGGCCAACTATGCCGCAGCGTAAGGCCCCCTAAATGGCTAAAATTGCTCCAGCCAATGTCTAAATTTGTTTTATCCAATGCCTAAAATTGTAAAGACTCAGTCCAGGGGGCCCCAAAAAAGTATTTGATCTTGAGCCCCATGATATCTTAATCAGAATCAGCTTTTCAGCCGCCATTTAATCAGGCCAGTAGTGCCCCCTATAATTTATTATAGTTGCAAACATATTGCGTTTTTTCTCGCAATTCGCGAGCGATAGTATCGCTTTATTATGTGTGTGCGTTGGCAATATCTATATTTTGTTTTACGTAGTTGTTCTTCTAATCTGCACCGCTCCGTGATTAGAACAATGGCTTCAAGTATGTAATTGTTTTTGTGTAATTAGAGTATTATGTGTTTGCTAATACTAGTGCTATCATTAAAATTATTCATCTTACGTACAGTTGAGTTTCGATAGCTCGAAGCCCCAAGGAACCGGCTCAAAGCTTCGAGTTATTGGAGGTTCCCACAGCCTTCTCAAGAGTCGCGGAGACCCAATGAACACTTCGAGATAAAAGAATATTCGAGTTATAAGGGCTTCGAGTTTCCGAGACTCGACTGTAATTGTTAATTTACAAGTTTTAATGTCCATTAAAAAGCATTTGATGAGATTGACATGATTATATTTTACGTTGTGGAACAGTTGAGAATTGAATCAAAATCGGTGTGCAACTTTTTTGGCAATCAGTTCAAATATTTAGATAGTTTAAATCTATAACAGAAGAAATGTGCCGTTTCCCAATAACATATTTTCACGTATTTTTTATTTATTTATTGTGGATAATAAATATAGAATAGAATAACGGTAGAAAAAGGGTATTGGTAGAAAAACGTATTAACTTAAGATGGCTTAAGTTTTAGGCTTACGTGTGGCTACTTGATAATTTAGGTTATGATTTTATCTTTATAAGCAAAACATATTTCACATTATCAAATGCGTAATTTAGTAGCACAATAACTATTCAATCTATCCGAAACCACGGCATAACCGGAAAAAAAAAAAAAATACGATTCAATACTACACATCCGAATGAGTGTTAGAACGAGTCACGATATCACTTAGGGCTTTACTGTAGGAGGGGGAGAGGTTGTTTCAGATAACTGTTTACTGTAGTAAATGACTTTTGCTGCATAACTTATGTTTTCCTTTATGATAAGGCATCCAAAAAAAAGAAGAAAAATCTCTTTATAATTAAGAATAATTGTTACAGATGATGCTGGTGAAAATCTATTGGAAAATACCGATGACAACAATCATGATGAGGTCGTACTGGAAGTACAAAGAACTGCTCCTCAACAGATTGAAAAGAAAGAGCTACAACAGAGGAGAAGACGCAAGAAGAAACGCACAAGCAGACCATGTTTAGATGATTTTATAGGTTAGTAAACTAAATTAAGAAATGAAATTCTAATCAAGGGACAGAAGTGCTCACCAAAAAGAGGGTCGGGACGCAAACTGCGCTACAAAAATTTTAAGTATTGGAGTGAGGGGGGGGGGCGGGAGTGTTTTTTATGTGAGGGGAAGTCTCGTCCTTGGGGTGGCTTGAAGGGGATGCGGGGCTTTGTGCTTCTTATTAAAAAAAAATAGTGAATTAATTTATTTATTTTTAACACGTAAAAAATTAAATTATTCCCTCCCAAAGTGCGAATGGAAGAGGACTGGCCCCCTCACCCCTCCAGCTACCGGAGCATGTAACGAAGCTTCGTATTACTCCCCCCTCCCCCCTCTAACGGGGGAAGGGCGAATGAAGAAAGTTGAATTAAAACCGAAACATGTTTGTTTACATTGCGATCTTCTTCCACCCCACCAATTGATCGGCAAAATCGTAGGCTCTGAGACTTCTGATATAGATAAATCGACGTTAGATTAATCATAAAATCTAGAACGGCAGCGAGAAATGTTTAAAAGTACGATGTTAGTACAGGCTACCTGTGGATTATATCCCAAAAAATGCAGTGCAAAGCTGCATTCGCTGAAACAAAAGATATTTTTTCTTGAAGCATCGCAGGTTTCTTTTCTCCCCAAAAACTAAAAATTAGTCTGTAGACAGACTTTCCGATGAATTGGCGATGTAAGTTTCAGCCTCGTGCAGTTTCTGTACACCGGGACAACTTGCGGACTATACTTACTTTTTTACGCTGCCTAAGCTTTTTATTTAATTTTTTGGAACATTGAGCTACTAGCTACATTTTGGGAAACGTTTTATATTTTTTAATAATATTTACAAGCTCCATCTAGTACTCAAAATGTACTCCAGATAACAAATAAAACACCAATATGGGGAATATTAACACAGTAAGATGAACACCAGATGGCGCCGCTAGTACTGGGTTTGTTCTTTTTGAAAAAACAATTTTGTTCTTGTTATTCAGGAGCCCTGAAAGCGCAGTTTCTGGCGTTGCAGGAGTGATTTGTCCGTCTTGAAGATTTTGAAGTACTAAAATTTCCCTGCAAAGTTAAATTGTGCAATAATTTTACACAATCTGAAATGCCTTACACATTCCTGATAAATATGAAGTATTGAAATGTCTTGAGAGGTATTTGTAATTAAATTCCTGACATTTCAGGATCACAACTTTTTTTTTTACATGGTTTTACAATTTTGAAAAAACAAGGAAATATTTTCAAAATCAAATCGTTTAGGAGCTGTCCATAAGTGATATCAAACTGTGAGGGGGGGGCAGCTCTCAAAATTGTGAGTTTGACATTTTTGTTTGAATTTTGAAAAATGTGAAATTAAAAATATTTTAGCAGAATTGAAGGGCTTGGTAGATGCGAGTAATTAAGGTTCACATTTTTATTGTTATAGTTGTTGCAGCTTTTTTGTTTTCTGGTTTTGTCGTTAGTGTGCGTATGAAATCTGTCTAATGATATCTACTTTTTGATGTTCCAAGTTTTATTTGCGTACCTGTATTTCTTGCTTACCATTGTCCACAGTTCATTTTTCAAAATGAACATAGCCTCTTCATCCTCCAAGCCCTTCAATTACAGTTTGGACCAGTAGCGTATATAAGTTTTTATTTCGGAGGGGGCCCATATAATCAAGCTTAGCCCCCCCCCCTAACTTTCTTTCTTTTTTTTGCTATTACTGTAAAACAGGTAGAAATTCGCCCCCTCCCCCTTAAATACGCCCTTGGTTTGGACAACAACTTACACTTTTTCATAATTACAATGCAAATTAATTTACTTGAAAGCAGTGGCGTAGCTAAGGGGGGGGGCGGTCCGCCCCGGGCGGCACTTTTAAGGGGGCGCCAAAAGGAGAAGGACGCCGGCAAACCACATGCACCACTAAAAAAAAAATAAAAGGGGAACAACAAGAAGGAAAAAAAAATGAAAATGTGTGAAATCTGGACGGTATCAGGACAGAGGCTTTGTCCTTTAGGAAAAAGAGCAAAAACCAAAAAATTGCCAAGAAAATACATAGGGCGCCATCGAGACACAGACGTCTTCAAGTATAGGGCTCGCAATAAAGAGAAAAGGAGAAATTTAAATAACAACTAAGCAACAATGGGGCGGCAACAAGGTACAGACGTCACGAAAAAAAAAAAAAAAAGCCAAGCAAAGCTATAGAGTGGCATTAGGGCATAGACTTTGTAAGGAAAAGAAGGAAACAATAAAATAAAAACCTCGCAGAGTTTGAGCGGCATCGAGGCACATTCTTTGCAAGAAAAAATAAAGCATAAAAATTAAAAAAAAAAAAGCCAAGTTGGGGCGCGATTGAGACAATAATTTTAAGGGGGAAAAGTAAAAACAAGGTAAAAAAAAAAGATAATTGCAGATACTGCTTTTATGCATATGCTGCCTTTTATGCAGATGCTGTCTCCACCGTTGTTTCGATTTCCTATTGCTGTTATCTGGTAGGAATTTTTTATTTCCTTTTTGTAAATAAAGTAAGTAGGGGAATGTGGGACAAAGTGAAATAGTTAAGATAACGGACCTATTTCAAAATGAACGCATCGGAAATTTATTCTGAAACTTATTATATATAAAGATTGAATAATGTATTTTGTATGACAACTTGCATTGAAATATTATTTTTCATTTTTGGCATTTATTTTTCATCTTCAAAAAAAAGATGGAAATTTTACACCTTAAAAAATTATGGAGAAAAGTAAAAAATGCAATATTTTTATTATGAAAGATTTTCTATTTTATGATTAACTAATTTTCATCAAATGGACGTGTAAACAAACGAATAAATTACTTACCCAAGTAGCACACTTCGTTTTTTAAAGGTTGCAAAATGGTTATTAACGTTGTGACAACCGCTTAAAAACGTTTATAAAACGTTTAAAGGTTATTTGTGCTACCTGGGTATACTACTTATTTTGCGATTCCACTCCACAAAATGTGTAAGAACCATAAGTTCTGGTTCTGACTTAGATAAAAAAAAATGTATTTCTAAATTTATAACTGAATAACATTTAAATTATAAACTTTTTGTTTAATTTTATTTCATGCTCACTAATTAAAAGATATCATCTATATATATAAAATCAAAGTAAAGTCATGGGTTCGGGTCAAACGCTCTCCTGGAAAATTTACGCAACGTACGATTATGAAAATTGGTACAAAATTTGTCCGCATACTGATGATGTGCAAGACGTTCGCCGAATTTTTTAATTCACCTTAGATTTTTGAAAATTTAATTAAAATTAGGTAATTAAAAACGTATTACTCCCTGTTTTCGTACTCCACGGGAGTAGTTTTTGCAACTGAAATAAAGTCAATTGCAGATTTCTTACGTGCACGTACATTGTTTAGTTTTCAAAGTAAGTAATTTATTTACTTTTAAGCTATTCATTTCTTCAAATTATTTTTTTCAAATTCTTCAAAATTCGCAAAAGTACATTTTACAGTATTTGGGTAAGAAGCAGTTGACTTTGTTTTTGCAATTTTTCCAATAGGTTTTCGATACAGATTTATTAATTTACTTCCTAAAATGTCTATTTTATTTGCATAACATTAAATGGTAATGTTCTTTTTGTGTCTAACTTTGCACATATGATTAACATACTTCGGAACCAGCTAAGATTTTGATAATTAGGAATCAGGCGGTCAAATTTTTGACGAAAATTATTTTACTTTGGGAAAAATTAGTTTACGTTTGCGAAGGAAAGATTTCCCTCGCTCATGAATTGGCGGCAAAGATTTGACGATAATAGGGAGATATAGCCAGACTTCCAATCCCTGAAATCGTCCATTCTTTTTGTTTCTTATTTCACACATATGATTAAATAGTAAAATGTAAATTAATACGCCAACTAAAAAAAAACTACTAAATAATATGAGAATTTTTATAAAAACTCGCCAAAACATTTTTAAAAGCTCCATAATATGTAACATAATCAGATTTAATTTAAATATCGAGTCAATTATTGTTAAAATCCAAATTAAAATGCAAAATAATAGAAAAAGGAGCAACCATGACGACAATGCAAGTTTAACATTTAAATTTTCGCCTAGGTAAAGTAAGAAAATATATCGCCAAGTTAAATAACGTACCTATAACTGAAAAGTACCAACCAAAGATCTCAGTTATTGAAATATTTTTGAAACGAGTTTGAAATGAGAAACAAAAAATTGTGAGCTTCTTTGAATATTTTGGTAAGATATTAAACACTGTCAGTAAGAAAACAATGATGGTAAATTTCTTGCCTATTTGGCGTATTAGAATTCATAATTATTTCTCATAGCGTTCTACAAAAAGTAAAATAAATCCTAACTACAATCAAAAATAAATCATCGAGTAAATAAAAAGGGCATTAGCTGAATCCAGAATTTCGTTTATTTCGAAAATAGCTAAAAAAATTAGTCTCTGTTAAGCATCAAGCGAGAACGTTTTTGTATTCGCAGTTTTAGAGCTTGAAAACTGTAATTTTACAAATACAAATACAAATACAAATGTGACGACCAGCAACAGGCTCTGGGCCCAACTGGGCTGGTCCTAGTCAAATTATAGATCCCAATGAAGATCAATGGCCCTCTTAAAACTATCTACGCCCTTGCTCCTCACCGCCTCTTCCGGTAAACTATTCCAAGTTCCCACTACTCTGCTAAAATAGTAATTTTTCCGAATTTCCAGGTTAGCCTGAGATTTAAACAGCTTATAACAATGACCCTTTGTCCTGCTTTCCGTGCAAAAATTTAACCCTATAACATCTTTCATTTTGATAAATTTAAACAACTGAATCATGTCCCCTCTGGTTCTCCTTTGCTCAAGACTATACATATTAAGCATTCTAAGTCTGGAATCATAGTCTAAATTAGAAAGTCCTTTCACTAACTTTGTAGCCCTCCTTTGTACCCTTTCCAATAAATTAATATCTTTCTTAAGATATGGAGACCAAAACTGAACAGCATACTCTAAATGAGGTCTTACCAAACTTCTATATAAAGGCAGAAGAACCTTCTTAGATTTGTTTGAAATAGATCTATTTATAAACCCAAGCATCCTATTGGCTTTGTTACTAGCTATGCTGCACTGTTGACTAAACTTGAAGTCTTGATTTATTAAGACACCTAGATCCATAACATTTTCTGCCTTACTAATGACTGAACCCTGTAAATAATAGCTTGTATGCTTATTCCCATGACCTAAATGCAGCACTTGACATTTCCCAACATTTACTGAATTTTGCGAGGACAGGGCAGATATCTCCCCCCCCCCCTCCCCAATAAACTACGGTAAAATTTAACATCACATTTACTGCACTTAGTTTTTATTTATTCATGTATTTTGGATACAGCGACAGCAGCGAAAATCCTTTAAATTTTACCACAGGCAAATCCATGGCGGGTAACTCTAGTAACTTTAATATGATGGATGGACTAAAACTACTTGCTATGATCATTAATGTTTTTAATGTTGTTCGTGCTTTAAAAGTGAACCAACTCGCATTTCTAGAAATGTCTTTTAAAATATCTAATGGTTACATTACTGTTTGTTAGAACAAGGAATTATTTTCATAAAGAAAAATGCTTTGTGATTCTTTAAACGATGTATAAGCCATGAACTCGGATCTTTTACTTGCTAGTAAATTTAATTTCCTTTTCCTGAAGATTGTGTTGATGAAATTGTTACTGCGAAAATTTTATTATTATTTCTAGAATTTTTTTCAAAATCTATTTGTTTTTTTTGCGTATGATTATCTTTTGAGATGAAAATCGTAGGTGAGCAATGATCCTGTAACAAAACTAAAATGTTGACCCAGGAGTACGATTTTCCAGTACTCTTCGTTGCTCAGGCTAAATAATAAGCAGTCTATGTACGTTTAAATAAAGGGGCGGCAAATTGACGAACCGCCCCGGGCGGCAGAAGCTGTAGCTACGCCACTGCTTGAAAGCAAACCCAAAGATAAATAATATGGAGCTTATTGTGTGATTCGTTTGTCACCACATATCGCCAGTGAGAAAAAACGTGCTAAATATTAAAAAAAGGGGTTTTTATGCATTTGAAAAAAAGTTAATAATTTCACATATCAAATAATCATTCCGAAAATATTTATTATTTTGTGCTGTAATAGAGACTAATTGTTTACTCTGTAATTGGGTATTTATTGGTATGTCATTACAATTTCTTTTACTATGAAAAAATGCCCATTAATTAGTAAAAAAATATTTAAAAAAAAATTCTTTAAGTGTCTTCAGCAAGAAACTGATAAATAGTTTTTTTTTGCAGTAAAAAAAAAATTAATTTTCTGCTATCCTTACTATAACATGCAGTAAGAAACTGTACAGAGTAAAAACAAAACAAATAGTTTATACAAATACAAATACAAATGTGACAACCAGCAACAGGCTCTGGGCCCAACTGGGCTGGTCCTAGTCAAATTATAGACCCCAATGAAGATCAATGGCCCTTATACAATGCGTAAAACATTAAAAGATAACCCTCCGTTGAATTCCTTAACTTTTTCGTTGAAATTTGAAAACATAAATATTTCATTTCATTTACAATCGGTCAAATTTTGCTGATCAGCTGGCAGAAAAGATGTTTTAAATAAAATTACTTCAAGGATGCATGAACAAGAAATAGGATAGATAAATTTATAAACAAGAAATAAATAATTTTCTGCAAACAAGTCTGACATGTAATGCAAAGTGTAGTGAGTAAAAACTAAGTAAATAAGTCAAAGAATGAAATACAAAAAAAAAAAAAAAAATCTCAGTTGATGTAAATGATTTATTAACTTAATATTCCTATTTTGAATAAATATACACATATAGACAATGCTGCAAAAATGTGCCGATACTTTTCTCCTTAGCTTAATGCTTTTAGATAACCTCTAATTTTCAAAGAATAAGAGTCTTGAATTAAATGGCTACTTATAATTGAAAAATAAATTTAAATTAAGAAGACCCTCAAATTAAAGTGCTCACAGCAGCTTTCTCCTGATTTTTTAAAATAACTTTGATGCCTAGTTTGTTTCTGTAAGTTTCATAAAAATATGAAAAGTGGTTCAAAGAAATTTAATTAAATTTTAAAATTATTTTGGGAAAATAGGACTTCTCTGAGAAATAAATAAGTAACTATTATCGAAATTGTAAAAGAA